>VOPJ01009386.1:0-72887 GCA_014673585.1 Semibalanus balanoides
ATAAAAGGTAAAATTACATTTGTTACCACCCAAAAGCTGAATCAAGTTAACATCATCGAGATCGACCTCTTGTATTTTAATTAGTAGATTACCTGACTGACTACACCACCTACCTTTGGCAACTATCCAGTTTGCATAGCGTCCTCCACGGGCAAATTGGCTCTCCGGGTATATCTTGATAGGTTTGATAGGTTCGCCTTCAAAGAACCAATGTCCATGGCGGACTGTAGAATGTCTATAAATACTTTGGTCCGTTCAGTGGCATAGGAACTCATTTGAAGTTGGGGGACTAACGCGCAGGGGGGCAAAAGGCATTTTGAAGTCGGAGTCCTTCCAGTGCAACGTCCATAGGCCTTAATGTTAAAATCGAAAATGTTGGGGCAGTTGCCCCCCCTTGCCCCCCCGGTCCCTCCTACGCCCCTAGGTTTCTCTTCGTCCCTCCCAATCACAGTTCTTGAAGCCGCAACCGCCAACGTTTTTCTCTTCCTTTGTATGTTCTGGATTTTTTTATCACCAGCATGCTTACGTTTTTGAGCCACAAGGCATTTTAGCGAAAATCAAAGTTTAAAACACTATCTTATAAAAAAAACACACTTGGCTGAAAAACACAAAACCCAAGCCAATATAGAACGCTCGCACGAAACCATAAACAAACTGCCACACACAAGACGAAATCAAGTTCCTACCGAAGAATATCTTTCTGCGTCGCTGAATGTTCGCTACGCGCCCTAAGATATGTCGACAGCTGAAAGCCTGCCATATATCAAATAGGGTTATCCCTAGCCCCTGTTCTCCCCGGACAATGTACAGACACTGCTTATGCTCAGAAACTAACTATGAAACTGATCAGGGTAATTTCTTCACCATTCGATTTTTCGTAGTCAAAAAGAGTGTTTTCCTGAGTTTTATTCATTTTGGTTTAATTTAAGTCGACCAAATTTTATATAAAAGATTGTTGTGAGTTAGGTCTAATTTAGTCCAATTAGAGTGCACCAAACTGTATAAAATAATAAACAACACTCTATTGGACTACGCTGGATCGAATGGCGAAGAAATGACCCAGATCAGTGTCAAGTTTTCTTAGCATCTGTTAAGCAGTGGTCTGGTTTAAATTGTCTCTCCGCGGGACAGAGCTAGAGGCACCCGTGCCACGCAGTGCCCCTTTCCACTTGTATCTTGGTTGCATGTTCTCACTACCCAGGGTAGGGAGACTATTACCCTGACCATTTCCTGCGATCCTTTCGTCGGCGCGTGTTTTCTCGGGCAATTTTACAACCATTTTGCATTGTTAACGTACTTTGGTTATCTGTGGTCGCACAAAAATCGCCGACGTTCAGCGATCCTTGAGCTAACGTGGTTAGATACTTTGGTGGTTGATTGCGTTGGTTAGGTTTCTTGACTTGCGTAGGGGAGGGCGACAATCAATACACAGACAACCTAATTTAGTGATGTAAAAAAGTTTATTATTGTAATGGACGTGAAACTAATACTATATTGAAACGAATGAAGCTAAATATTTTACAGGCCGTTTTGGCGCTACTCCAGTCAGCAAAGTTGGATATCTGGTCGCCGACGCCATCGGCAGGACGGCGTTTTTTTTTTACTCCTGCGTCGCGGATCCTTTCTCCTTTACAAACGATTCGCTCAACTCTCTAGTCTCCCCAGGCGAAAAAAAACAAGATAATTCAAATCCGGACTTTTAGTCGGCCAGGCTTCCGGATCGATGTAGCCGGGACATAATTATTCCAGAAACTCTTGACGCTTCGAGCCGTGTGACATGGTGTAAGGGGCAAAAATGTAAGGAGCAACAATGCAGATTTAATGGGCAACAATACTTGCGCGAGCCATAAACTGGACAGCGGATCCTCGGATTCGAGGATCTGATTTACGGTCGTTTGTAAGAAAACCGTAAATGCTTTTTAATCCCGAAACCGTTTCACTAGAGTTTGTGACAAGCTTTTTCTTTCCACATCGTGTAGCCACTTATGAATATATATCGAAATATGTTTACAGTGGTCTTAACGCAATTTTCTCGCTCTTTAGAAGGGTATATTTTATATTTTTATTCGGGTAAAACTGTGGCACATATGAGTCGAAGAACATAGGGGTGCCATTTTTTATGAAAAACCCTATATGCTGTTAGTGGTCAGATAATAATTAATCTCAATCATTTCGTTTTACTGAAGGAGTAAAAGTATACTTCAAAAGAACCAATGATATTATTTAATAAAATGCAGCCTTCCCAGAACAGGTTTTACCCTTATCCCTGCGGGGGAGGATTCTGTCCCACAGTGTTCTTTCTTCTCTCGATTGCTGCTTCAAACCGTTAAGCGTCTGGAAATCCGGAAATCGTCGTCTGGAAATCCGAAAATCATCTGGAAATCTAGCGTCTGGAAATGTTTGGACTTTTTAATTAATTTAACTACGCGTGTTGTGTCATTAAAAAAAAATCAATAATTAAATTACACGTGTTTTGTCAAAATTGCTAACCAAGTCGGCCCAGCAGGGGCGGTGTCATGCTCTTGCTTTTGGGAGGTATTCTATCACGCTTGAAGGCTTACGAATGCGGCTCTCCGGCGTTAACTTCCCTCGTAGTTTGCGGTACAATAAATGCGTCAGAAACTTTTCACTGCAATAGGCAGCATACATACTGAGATTGCAGTTTGCACATATTTTGGCAGAGGCAAACTCAGGTACAGCAAATGGGAGGCGGTGGTGGTGCAGTTACTAAAGGCTGTTTTCCGTGGCGCCTCGTACTCTCTAGCCTCCTCCAAGCTACTCCAACTACACTGGCTTTGTGTAATTGTTGGCTGAGCAAAATGGATCAATTTGGAGAGGTCCAGGTAACAGGCCTAACATGTTTTTTTGCTTGTGCCGTCGATATACATGAGAGTCAATCCCATAGTGTATTTTCCCACCAAAAAAAGTCAGCAGAGGCGCCTAGTTTTGGTGGGTAAATTGTGTTAGATGTTGCGAATTCCTTCCCCGAACGCTGTCTTGAGTGCACCATTGCTTGTAACAATCCATGAACCCTATCTAAGATGAACATAAGAGTATGAAAAGATTATCCCACGTAGAAAAGAACTTAAAAACATGCGATTTCTCCACCCTGAAATTAGCGAGTTGATAAACAAGAGTGACGCGGATGGTGCTCTTCGATGCTGTTTACCTGTATTCGCCTATGCGCAATATATTACATTTAACAACTTACAGCAAATAATACCGACACGTGACGTTCATATCGTCCCAAACGAGCACGAAAAGCACATATTTGTTGTCAGAAAATCCCCGCATTATATCCCCTGAATACGAAATAATTTTTTACTTTTCATTTTGTATCCTAAAAGCCTGTACATTTCAAGCTAAAAACTGTTTCTTGCATGGAAATCAGTCAAACCACATTTCCGCAATGACTTTTAAAAATCGCATCTTCTACCCATGGCCCTCCATTCTTAAACAAAAAGTGGTTGAAAGATGTTGTCATGACAAATAAAATTGTATTTGTCTCATCAAAATCAGCCGAGCGGTTCTCGAGATATCTAGGGGGCAGAATCTGTCCCCTGCAGGCTAACGTAATTCTGGCCGCCCGCAGGGAATAGGATTAATTTCAGGTGTTTACTGCTTAATCTCCCTCTTGAGAATTGTGAATGACTTGGATATTGGATTGATATTGTGAATAACTTTGAAAAGCCTAAACATTCAGGCACGAGTATCATTCAAGTTCTCAAATCAGAATTCCAATCAGGACCAACAAGTTCAGGATGAGACGATATACTGTCCTCAGTCCTCACTTAACCTTGGTCTCTCTCCGCAACATCTAAGTTCAGAAAAATCAAATCAAACTTATACAATGATAAAAGCAGATTCAACAAACACGGCCAAGTCCTTATATGAATTGCCCCATTATAGAATCGACATTCAATTTATTCAATGTTACATCAAATCACTCAGCTTTACTGCCAAATGAGAAAATAAATTGCCTTGAGTCGAGCCCGCTTTGCCAAGGTCAAAGTTAGCTGTTTGTCGCTTTTGATCGTGCCAGTATTTCTTGGTTCTTGACAGAGCAAAGGAAGAGCATTATGTGGTGCGCAATGTTTTTTTTTTCTTAGCTGCAAAAAAAAACATTTTTTTCTATTCATTTATTAGTTGCAAGCATGCTGGTTATTATTTACTGGTATCATGATCTGACAATTATGTCGTGTCATGCTCTTTGTCTGCTTGCATTAAGATGTTTTCTCTTCACTGAGTTGTCAAAAAAAAAAATCCTTGAAAAATTGCACAACATGCTGCATTTCCTGAGATACTTGAAATAAGCATACCATAGAAGGATTTGTAACTTAGCCCTATTCCCTGCGGGTGGACAAAAATACGTTAACCTGCGGGCGGGCAGATTCTCCCCCCCCCCCAGAGATCTTCAGAACCGCTTTATCGATTTCCATGGAACGAATACCATTGGGTTCGACATGACAGTATCTTCCTTTTTGGACTCCCAAAAATATGCCGCCTTTAAAAATTGGGGGCAAAGGGCAATTTTTAAAGGTCGTTGCGGCCATGTGGTCTGACCGATTGTCATGCTACAATTGTTCTTGAGCTTGCAATGTACTGGTCTTAAATATATCAAAAGACATGTACCCAAATTAAAAGTCACAAGCATATTCAAAGGATGTAAGGGCCAAGGGGGGATTTTTTCAAACAAATATGCGCTAGTTGTCATTGTTTGGTACGATATGAATGTCACATGTGACATTCATATCGTCCCAAACATTGACAACCAGTGCATGTCGGCATTATTTGCTGTAATTTGTCCAATGTGCATAGACATAGGCGGATCCAAGTAAACAGCATGGGACGCCCCATGCGCGTAACGCTTTTATAATTTTGATAATTTAAAGTTGAACCTAATTTGAGGGAGAGTATTGCCTACCATTTTTGGGCGCACGCGCCGCTTCCACAAAATGTATACAAATCCAGCATGTATGATGCATATTGTAGTGCAAATGTTTCTGAAGCATGTACTGCACCGCAAACTACAAAGGAAATATCCGTAACACAACCACATTCGTAACACACTCCCAAAAACAGGAGCCTGGCAGTTGGCACTACCTCTGCCGGGCCGATTACAAAATGGACACAACACGTGTAGTTCCATTTTGTGCAAACTCATAAAGTTTCAAGACAATAGGCGAAACGATTTAGAAGCGGCAAGCGAAAACCACCGGAATCAGAATTGACCCCCGCAGGGAATCAAGTTAATACTCTCATTCTAGGTATTGCCAGCCAAGCCACCAGCACAAAAACACATACACCATCCATGTATTATCCCACAAGGCTAATTAACCTCCCAGAAATACCCATAAAAGTTACATCAAATCCGTAACAACGAACATCAAACAAAAGCTCTACGCTGCCACCTCCGGCTCGTGACTGTCCTGTTTTTTACCAACAGAGCTGACATACAGCAGAGGCTGCCTCGGTAATGATTTTCCGAGGTGGCAGTGACGTCATACGGTCTCTGCAATACAGCTATAATGAACAGGATAAGATCTTCAGTGGCGCGCTACTCTTTGGACGGGAAATGTAATTATCTGCAGTCAGTCGGTCGCGGTTAGCCGCCATCTTGGAAACGGTACGTCAGCTGATTGATTCGACGCGCGTTGGTCAAGTTAGTAGCATCTGATATCATACTGTCAAGGTGATATTCTGGGGTGTCTCGATTCGGTTCGTATTTGGTGTTCAGGGCCTTCTTGATGTGCTGATTTTGAAAATGTATCATTGTGGGGTGGTATTTTCGTTGTGTTTCAGTTACCGTTATAAGCCTTGTAACACCCCAAGAGCATTTCGTGGGTGTCTCGATTTGCCTTGAAATTAGTATATAGTTATTGGTAATTGGTATATGCCCCCTCCTTTTTGCTCTGATTCCGAAAATGTACCTCATTAGGGCAGTATCTTACGTTGTTTTTTAGTTACGTACCTTGTATAAAGACACTGCAGTATGCTGCTGATATGTTTCAAGGCGTCTTACTCGAAAACGACGAAAAATATCACCCCATGGAGGTAAATTTTCGGAATAAGCGCATTAATGAGGCACCATACACTACGCTTGGGGTAAATCAAATCACCTCAAAATATCACACTGCTCTGTCAGAGTGATAACGACTATTGGTACCTTGACCAGCGTCCATTGCAATAGCACATCCCCTGTTACATAGACACAGCATATCACAGCTCTCAGCACGAATTATACAATCTACATAGAGTGCAGATATCAAGTTCATAGAAAATTCTTGGAGAAGAAAATAATAATACATAACATATTTGATGAATACCTTCAGCTTGTTTGAAATATTTGCTAAAAGTATTAACACACTTTATAAAAAACTAGCGATTGTTCACAAATAATTTACTAACGACATTATCCCATAGAGCCCGGGGCTCGGGACCGCGTTAGCTACCATAGTATCCTATGACCGTGCTTAGAGTCTGACCTGGTGTGAGACCTGGTGTGGTGTGACCTGGTGACCTGTGACCTGGTGTGTGATACCGGTCAGCAGTATTGTGGGTGGTATGAAAGTTACAGGACAAATATTGAGCTTACTTAACTCTGATACATTCAAGTGTTGTACGGTATTCACCTGGCTCAGGTATCTAACACCGATTTTGACAGTCTTGTCATTTTTTGATTTTTTTAAAGGGACACTCTTGTTCTAACATTTTAAAAGTGGAATCAATTTAAGGTGAATCCCCAAAGAATGCTTTACACCAGCCACGCTGAAATGGTGCGTGATATGTAAGAAGACATGAACGCTTCGCTTTCGGCACAGGAGCTCGAAGCGCCGCTGTTCACTGACCATAGTATGCATCCCATTTACTGGCATTTACATCCTCGATAGTAGGTATGCTCCGGAATGCCAGACAGCATATCTTGCAGAAGTCATAGATCGCTGTTTGCCGTGTGGGCTGCAGAATTCGCCGACTGGGACACATCTCAGCCTACGTTCGGCTGGGCCGAGATTGGATGAACCCCTGGTGCATTCCTGACCGGTGAGGCACGCCACCTCCATAGCAGCAAGCAAGCAGCGACCAAGTGATGTTGGAGCAATGTTTTGTTTCCGGGAGAACCGAATTGTATTGAGATGACACGGGGATCTACCCGTATCGGCATGTTGTATAAAGCAGTTCTGCTAACTTTTGTGTCAAACTCAAACTGGAATCGTTTCTCTAGCAAAACATTACGAGAGACACTGTTGACACGTGTGGTGTTGGGGCTGCACGTCCACCGCAGTGATAACTGGACTGATGGTGTGAGGATCGCTAGCTACTTTCCTATTGAGTGTGTGATATACAAAAAATCAAACATATTTGAATACAATCATTAAGGTAAGCTAGATGCTAGAAACTAACATGGCAACGTGCTTGCTTGTTTACATTTAGCCAAGGACAGATCCAACCACTCAGTTTTTTCGGGGGGGGGGGGGAACAAATCTGGCCTTCTGACATCGAAATTTTGTTGCAAAAACTCATAGTTTAAAATAAACATAGTTAGAACAGCATGACGTCGAGAGCCTTAACCGAAAAAGGCCGAGTTCCGAATAAGGCGACGCGAATGCAATGACGCGGACATCGGTACCATGAAGCTTCTGCAGCGGTGCCCTCATTGCATGAAGCTGATATGGAGGACCAGACCAGGACCTTCTCCTAAGTCATCTCCCACCAGGCTCCTCCAGATACACAGGGACCGTTTATGTGAGGAAAAGTGTTTCTGCCTCAGTATTGCTGTTTTGTTTTTTAATATCAATTAAGTCCGAATGTTTTGTATGGATGGCTTTCCGAGGTCAGGACCCGCGCTAATCAGTGCTTGTTGCGCTGGTCCTGACCACACCAACCCGATTCGCGCAATGGAGTATATGCAGGTCACCGAATTATTGAAAATATTATGTGTCAGAGAAAGAGTATCTTTTTCTGATCATGCTGGTAACTTCAATTGTTTCATCCGAAGCCTAGAAAACATGCTTAAATCATTATTTAAGTGCGCCTGGCGAAACTGCCAACTTGGCGTAAAAACGTACTACGCGAGACACCGCTTCAGGCGGTGTGACGTCACAGGCTATCACTTCCATGGCTCGCTAATGTTGAAGAGATGGAGCTTCATCAAGGAGCCGATTGTGGAGTACCTGCCTGTCAATTTTGCGTAAAAAATTCACTGGATTCAGCTTCAAACGTATATTACATTTTTTTGTTTTTAATTTCAACTTTTTTATGATAATGCATTTAAACTACGCAGATAACTGACATCAACTCTGGCTATAAATTATATCCAATGAATACCTGTGTTAGTACAGTTTGTTTTATTCTCACAAGACAAGTGTCTACGTTTTTAACTTGCATTGTTTCATTTTTTGACTATTTTAAATTTTTTTATGTTTAAAACATCTTTCTTGCTTTTCAATCTTTTGTTTCATTTTGTCGCTAAGGTAATTTTGTGCATGTAAACACGCTTATTTTATTTAGTAGCCTAAACAAGTTTTCGCTTTTCCTGATAGCTTTCCTTCAGCATTAATGCAGCCAAAAGTGGAACCCAATGAAAATATGCATCTAATTTTTTACTTACCACATGTTTCTTTATGTCGAAAAACTATAAGCATTCCACAATCGAGGCTCAAAATAAATTCCCTAATCTCTTAAGCCATTAGCGAAGTCAGCTACTCATAGCCTGTGACGTCACCAACTCAAGTACGGTAAAACGCTCTCTTGCTTCGCCAATTAAGTTTGCCTTATTTTGCTAAAGAAAGAAGGGAGTAGTTATGAAATATTAATTATTTTAGAACCAGAAATATTTCCCTCTTTCGTTTGGTGTATTTTTCTCACAACGTGCATATACTCCATTCCCTATTCCTGTTTGGCCGGCAAAATTAGAGACGAAAGATTTACGTGCCCGACATACCATGACAAGGCTCCAAACTATTTGTACTGTTATCAGTTTGTTTTTTTAACGCTGATATTGATAGTAACATGCTTAGCCTCTTATCCTCTACAAGGCCCACCGCATATATTTATTGGTTAAATATCAGGCAAACGCACACAAAAATGTGCGTGCGCGCTAAATAACCTAATACCTATTCTAACATGGAAATCCACCTTAAAAAATGCTGCATAAGGCTTAAATACAACGCATACAAAAATGGGGTGTACATTTTTTCGTCATTTCAACCGACCCCCACTCAATAATTATTCCGTGGCGACAGCCTTTGCGAGCTTGGTAAGAGATAAGACGTTATTTAATCACTTAAGATGTGTACCTTTATGCTACGGAATATCGCGCTATTGTGTTATTTTCTGAAAAAGTGATTTATTTCTTGATTTTTTTTTTATTTATCCGAAAATTTGAATCTTTCAGATGTGTTTGTCTTTCTTTCGATAACTATATTTTTAGATAAAAAATAAAGTACCTTTTTGCCATAAATAATGCCCACCCACGGAGAGATTCTGGATCCGCCTGTGACCGAGGAAGCGGCTTATGTAATGTGATGTCTGTTTGTCGGCCCCGCCGATCAGACAGGCGCAGGACTGCTGGGGATCCGGGAGAGGTTTCTGCCGACGAGCTGTCGGCACGGCTCAGACCTGAAAGCCGCTCTGAGACCAGAACGAACAGTGAGCTGTCACAAACAGAGCTGGGGTAACGGCTCGACAGTCGACAAGTCTGTCTGTCTGTCTGTCTGTCTGTCTGTCTGTCTGTCCCAGTGGCGGATCCAGGATTTTCAATTGAGGGGGGCTGCAGCCCAGGGGGCGCTCTTTTGGCGGCCTGAGGGGCGTGCCACGTTATTTTTTTTTATCGAAAAAATATATTTTGTTGTTTAAAGGGGTTAAAAATTACGCAAATCTTGATGATCGACATTTTTTTAAAATGTCATTTTCTTTCTTTGACGTTTTAATTTGCAATTGCATTAAATACCGATGTTGTACGATTTTGTGAACATTTATCGTTTTTAAACGCCAAAATCGCATGCATGACACAAATAACGTCATTTTTCAAACGTACTATATCCACAGGTGCATGCAGGATTTTGTTTGGTTTTGGGGAAGGAATCAAACCCAGTAAATATTTTCAAAATGTGTTGAGCAGGGGGAGGGAAATCGGCCGTCAGTGGAGGATGTTGTTGACGCGGGAGGGGGTACCAGGAGCGCGTCAATCAGTGATCAAGCCATCTTCACTGTACAACGGGGCGTCGCCGATAATTTGTAAATGGGGAGTCGGCTGAAATGAAGAAAAAGATGTACTCCACTTTCTGCGTATATTTGAAACCCCTTCAGCAATTTCAAAGGTGGACTTTTCCTGTTTATATTGTATGTATATGTTGTTTTTACCGCAAAAGAGGCGCAAAAATTTTGTACGGGTTTGCCTAATAAACCCCAGAAACCATATAAGCGGTGTAGAGGCATAGGTGGGCATTGGTAAAAACATATTAACAGTAGATTATAACAGTGTTAATCTTATGGTAAAGGATACAATTAAATGTTAATTAAATTCAAATCACATTATGACGAACCGAAAACGATGACAATGGGTTTCGTTATGACGATGGCCACTGATGTGAAACGCCGCGAAGCGGCGTGGACAATTTGATTTTTTAGGTCGTGGAAAATCACTTTATTTTGAAACCAGACCGGAGAGTGGAGCCATTGTCCAGGCACCCTTTTCCTGGTTGGCACATCTCGGAATGATGTCAGTATTGGTCACTGGGGCCCAGCAAATTACCGCCAAAGGAGAGCCCTCTACCAGACACCTAATGCAATTAATTTGTCATTTTCGATAGTTGTATCAACTCCAAGAAATATATAGCTAATACGCGATGTAGAGGAAAGGTGGGCATGGTAATATAATCATAAACGTAAATGTTATTCCGTTCGATTCAGCGTTACGACGAACCGAAAACAATGACGATGGGTTCCTATGACCGATGGCCACTGATGTGATTGCCGCGAAGTGGCGTGAAAATTTGATTTTAGGTCGTGGAAAATAACATTCGAATATTGAACCAAACAGTGGTGGAGCCAAGCCCTCGGGTAACCCCTTTTCCTGGTTTTGCACATCTCGATATGATGTCCAGATATTGGGTCCCTGGGGCCAGCAATTACTGCCAGGAGAAGCCTCCATCAGACACTAATGGCAATTGATTTTCGACATTTTTTCAAATATTTGTATAACCCAGAAATATATACGATGTAGAGGATAAGGTTGGCATTGTAAAAGGATTAACTTAAAATGTTATGCATCTCAATTCTGCGTTACGCAAACCGAAACGATTACGATTTGTTCGTTATGACGAATGGTTACTGATGTGACGCCGCGAAGCGGAAGTGAAAAATTTTGATTTTAGGTCGTGAAAAATCAAAATTTTGATATCGAAACCAGACCGTGAGTGGTGCCAAGCCTCAGGTAACCACTTTCTGTTACACATCCCGGTACCTGTGATGTTCAAGATATTGGTCCCTGAGGCCAGCAATTATCGCCAGGGAAGAGCTCTAACACAGACACCTAATGCAATATTTTCCCAATTTCGATATTTGTATTTGCAATTGGCGAAACTTGGTGTCATGCCGCGAAGCGGCCGCAAATTTCCCCGTTTTTGACTGTTGATAGCTGGATTTTGACTGCTTGCAAAGGCCAAGTTTTACGATATATTTGTAAGAAGGCCACCGTTTGTCCGACCGTTTAATTTTTTTTGGGGGGGGGGAAAGAAAAAAACCGTTTGGGCCAAAAAAAAAAATAAAATAAAGTTTCGGGAGCTTTGGGGTACGGGCAGGGGCCATGGCCCCTGTTCGCCCCCTGTCCGGCACCTGAATTTCGACTGTTTATATCGATTCATAGAAATGTGGTATAAGTAGATTGATGTAGCATTAAGGTACTGAGTTTCCAACTTCGATTATAATAGCGTTTTCACGATGGATTATTTTTCGCAATAAATGTTTTAAAACGTTTTAAAATGTTTAAAATTTTTAAGTAGTAGCCATTTAGGAATGGACTAATTTGCAAAAAAAAAATGTTTTAAACCCTTGCCCTACGGGACCGTAGGACGAGGGTTTAAACATTTCTCAATTAGTCCGTCGTGAAAACGGCTACTACAAACATTTTAAAAACATTTTTAAATGTTTTAAAAACATTTCGTGCAAAATAATCCATTGTGGAAAACGGCTATTGTATGTAGTTGTTAATTGTTCAAGTTACTTTAGAAAATCCGGGAGGGCAGATTCACCTCTCCCCCCCCTAATTAGGGTGCAGGCTAACTATCGCTTTTTTTACAGGCACTGGAGGAACCGTGGGGGCATGCTTGCATTAAAATGCCCCAAAAGTTCTGTGGAAGGGGCAGTTTTCCCCTGATTAATTGAGTGGGCCCATGGCCATTGGTCATGAGGTCGCGAGGTAATGGTAAAATTGCAGTGTCGCGCCAAAAAATAACTAATTATTGTAAACACATCTAAAACCTTTTTTGTAAATGCTCTGATTTGGAGGCACCCCGTGGGCTTTGAAGGCACCTTTGTGAATTTGGGGCGGCCTGTTTAATTCGGGGTGCAACTCATCTTGTTTAAAGGCGCACTTCCGAGATTCGAGGCACCCTTCCCAAAGTATGGGGTGCTTTTTTGGGCATCGGGCTCCCTCCCCAGAAGCTGGGAGGCCGTCCATGGGATTGGGGCGCCCTTCATGAAATATGAGGGCGACCGCCATTTTTTTTTGGGGGGGCGCCCTCCCTCAAGATTTGGGCGCCCTCCTCAAGATTTGGTGTGCAAATACTAATAGCATTCGCAAGGGCGCGCTTCCGAGATTTGAGGGCGCCCTTCCAAGTTTCTGAAGTTTCAGAATGCTTTTTAGGCATCGGGGTTGCATTTCCGGAAATGGGGCGCCCTCCATGGTTAAGGGGGGCGCTCTCCATGGGTTGGGGGCGTCTCCATGGGTTTTGGGGCGCCCTTCCATGGTTTGGGGTGCCTCCATGGGTTTTAAATGCGCTCTCCATGGAATTGGGGGCGCCTGCGGCGCCCCAGATTGCGCCTTCGGCGGAAAAATTAGTGCCCTGCGCCTTCGCGCAGGGGCGCCAAATTTCCATTGAGGGGGGGGGGGCTGCCAGCACCGCTGCCCCTCTGGATCCGCCCCCTCTGTCTGTCTGTCTGTCTGTCTGTCTGTCTGTCTGTCTGTCTGTCTGGGTCTGTTCTGTCTGTTCTGTCTGTCTGTCTGTCTGTCTGTCTGTCTGTCTTGTCTGTCTGTCTATCCAATCCTGGAGGTCGGCTGAGCCCTTCGGTTGGTCTAACCGGGTAACACAGAGGGTCGACCCTTGAAAGGCCGATCTGGGGCTTCATGGATGAATAACCAAGGCATTTAAAGAATCAACTGGACCTGGTCGATTCGGGTAGTGCATCAGTACATGAAATAGGGCCTGTGCCTACATTACTATTAAACAGCTCGCTTTATTTGGCCAGCATGGCAAAATACGTCGATATTTTGTCGATATTCCTTGGGGCCCCCTGGTAAAAAATACATATTTTTGTGGTTGTTTTTTATATGCCCCTCGTAACTCATAGTAGGTTAAATCCAGTGACTTTTTTAGTGGGGGTACCTTATGCCCCTCTCATCAAAAATTGACCCCTTTCTGGATCGAATCCTGGGAACACCACTGACTGGAAACAGAAAACAAACCCTTACGACAAAAGCATAGCAAGATGATACTTAATACCGATACAACCATTGTGTTGATCTCGTCGAACTGCGTGGATTGATATGAAGTGTGACCTAGCCAGGTTATTTCCGAACACTGACCTGACTTTGAGGTGAGATCAAGATCACATTTCACATCAATCGATGCGTCTCAACAAGCTAAACGTGATGGTAAGAACCCGATTGCTCATCTCGCTTTGGCAAAACGTTATTATACAAAGACTACATATGACCTCAGAGTCAATCGAGTTCACCTCGTAGAGACCACAGGAAATTATTGCATGAATCTTTGCACTTGGCAGAGGAATGGCAGGTCTGATGATATTTGGACAAGCTTCGTCCTTTACTTTGTATGTATATTTTGTTGTCCATTTACTTATAATGCAGATGTTACAAAATGGACCTGAAGCTAGGTCACCCATATCAACAAATCCGAGATAGCTGTGTAGGTACTTATTGCCTGAGTAAGTCATGCAAGTTTCGAACTGAACGGTCTGTACGCTGTAACACAGCCTCGAGCATTTTTGGAGGTTTGCTTTGCTCACTTAACATGGCTCACTGGTACAGTGACCTGAAATGAGCCAATTTAATTTATTTCACGTTTTCTGTAATAACAAAAAATCCTTGTGTCTGGATATTCGCAACCGTCGGTTTGCGTGATAAATCATTGCGTAGTAGTTGAGATACATTATGCAAGGTGAGAGGGGCATAACCCACCATTGGCTGAGGGAAGGCTAAAAACGTCCTCTGAGGGAATTTCACGATAGCTAAAAAATGAACAGCGCTATCAACAGGCCTGTTTACACCGCATCAAATATATTCAGCGGAATTTTTTTCACGGAATTTCTTTCTACATTTTCGGCCGTAATTTCCCTAGATTTGGGGTACCGTTCTTCCGATCTACTTTCTCACGCGTGTCTGCTCGCGTGTCGTGTGCTGCGCCAATGCGACGAGATGAAATTACGGCCGAAAATGTACAAAGAAATTTCGTGGAAATTTTTCCGCGGAATAGATTTAGTGCGGTGTAAACAGGCCTAACGCAAAACTTCTGGTACCTTCTCCTACATCAATTTGACGTCTTCGGTGCATTTTGTTGATCGAGTCATATCAAATTTGTCACACGACTTTGACGCAAATATCAGCTAAGCCCTAACAGGCTGTGCAAGGGCTATTCCTAAAGTAAAATGCAATCGAAAACGTAAAAAGATAACAAATGACAAGGAGTAAAAAATAGTGATCTCGTAATTTCGAAATCTTTGCATTTTGACAAAAAATAGAAAATGACCTCAAAATCAACATTTCTGAATACTTTCAAAATGATCATTGGGAGACTATTGCCGAGTTGTGCGTCTCGCTGCCGTTATTGGTTCGGAAAATAACGAGGGGGTGACTGTATAACGCCCCCTTCAGTCAATGGCGCTCGGCTGAGACCCCAGCCATTGCTGGGATAAACAGCAAAACTTTGATCTAGCTTTTAGACGTTAGCGATACCTATAATACACCTATACAACATTTACACAGATTGGAGCACCTCTCTCTGTCCACCTTTTAGGTGTCATTAATCATTTAATAAATTAGACAAAGAAAAAATGTTAACAAAGTGTTGGCCAATAACGTCTTGCCCTCCCCCTCCCTACACCTGCGTCCTGCACCTTTCGGTAGGTAACCATAGCAACAATGCAACACAACGAGCAGCTAGAACATTCGGAAAGCAATTAGCTCCGATCCTTTTTGCTTGAAAGCAAGTTTTTGTGATAAATCAGATTGGGAAAGACCATCTGAGGCCAACTCTCTAGACAAAGCTCCACTCATGAACTTCCGTCCTCCATTATTAGATCAGATCAATAGAGCTTTAGGTAGGCTACTTTTGTTAAGCTACTTAACTGGCTACTTTTGTTAAGAGTTTTTTTGTTAATTACTTCTTATATAACCAGGATAGACCAAGGATTTTGACGTTATCATGTTTGTTCGTCCAGGCGCGTCCAACTACATTAGGCGTTACCGGGTTAGGTAAAATGCAAAACTGGACTCCAGGTCACTGGTCATGTGATGATCCAGATTATAGGGTGTTGAATATTGGGCGACTTGCCTTGTGTCAAGTAAAATATAAGTCTTTAGTCTTCTACGATTATAGGTTTACAAACAGTAAACAAAAGTAAAATCAGTATTTATACACTAAACGAAAGTGTGAGTAAACAAATTGTAACACTTTTTAATTCGTAAGCCAACCAACCAGCTTTTTCACCTTTCTGAGTTCAAGCAATGAGGAATGAGGATACTTTTCTTAACCCGAAAAAATATATCCAAACTGCTTGTGAGACGTAGACATGGCAAATCTTAAAGAAAAGATGAAGGATAGACATAACATAAAATTACTCCTTACATAGCAATGAAGGTAAACTGACAGGTTGAGATGCGTGACGAACACAAACCGGTGGTTTTGTGGTTATGCTGCCCGAGCCCCCCGCACACTTGAAAATATGCGGTGACGCCCATGGGGATAATAATAAGCACGGACCAGTTGTGGAGTATCCTGAGTGATCTATGATGTAACGGACACAACTAATAGTTTGGTCGGATATATACACAATAGAGTTTGATCTCGATGAGAACGGTTTTCAATAGGCACTTATTGGACGTCACAAATTCCGCGAAATAGCTAATAGTTAAGTTAAACAAAATGAAATTCACTCGCACAGGACTAGGCAGCATAACCATTTGCCGTCATATTACTCTACCTGACTGTTTGTGTTTACTGTTCTTATGCCAAAGCATATGAATTGTTTTTAAAAATTACTGGGATACTTCGGAAGACGATGCAGGCAGTGCTGCGATCATTGATACAAAATTTCACTCCCAGCTAACTCCTTTCTTCCCATTGTCTACCCCTTGCTACTCCCCATATATTCCCACTTTCAGTGTCGAATTTAACTCTCAACTTACTCATCTACTCTTGTATTACTTCCTGATTAACATTGCGCTTCCAGCGGCGTGAAGTGCACGGACCTTATAAGGGTAAGAGAGGGTCTGACGTGGAGTAAAACATTGGCCCAACATTACTCCCACCGGAAATATCCCACTATGCTCCGATCTCGTCCTCCGGGAACACCCCCACACACTTCCAAGATTACTTCGGTTACCCCGGAGTATTCATAGCATGCTCCACTCCGACTGCACTTCTTAAAATAAGAAGAAAAAGCACGTCCTGTCCGCGATATTGCCGACAGATGCTGACGTTGCGTCCGGTGCGGACACGCATCGGTGCATATCGCCGTGCTGTGTGCTGTTGTTCTCCGATGGTGCGATATATTGGAAAGTTGTACGTACGGGCACAGCAAGTGTTTTTTTCTCAACTACTATCATACGGTCTCTTTTCTGTGCAACTGAGGGCGTTATTTATGTCATGACGTCAAACCGGTCTCATGTCAAGACGGCGCCACCCAACATTGACAACTGGCCGAAGTCCTAACGTTTATACATGACTGAAATGAAAATAATTTGTCACCACACCCAATCTAGTCAGAAATACCTATATGTTTGATCAATATTGTTTAACCCGGCATTGAGTGAGGTCTCAGCCGAACGTCATTGGCTGAACCTGGGGGTGCGTTTTCCCCCTTCCCATGTCTAACTCTCGAACTAATTATCCAATTTTGACGCGACATGCGGCTATCAAAAGATCTCAAATAGTTAAATCTAAGAAATGCTTAATAATTTATTTTAAGTGTCATTGGTCACGTGAATGTCAGGTCAAATAGGTCAAAATCGAGGTATTTGAGCGAATGGACCATGTCTTCCATCCAAAGCATTCGATTGTGAACATGATCACCCAAAGCAGTGTCAAAGGTATAATACACATCCTGCATGAGTATTTTTTTAATTGTTTAAGGGAAAAACTGGTGTATTAACATTCGAAGACATGTTTGTGCTAGGTTGAAGTTCTGCAGCCATAAACAAACAAGCAAGATCAACTCTGTTTAAATATTTCGCGACTCGGCTACATATGTGCATTACCACGGATCGCAGCCTCACTCAGCACAGGGAAACGCGCCGCGGGCCTTTCAGCGATGGGACCTGCGGCCATCCTCTTGCGGGCTCGGTCTTGCGCCGCCGCTTTGCCGTATGCGACCGGGTCGGCCGGCAGTGGACTCGGCGCCCTGCCACCTGGCAGCACAGATCCTCGTCGCAGTGTCCAAGAAGATGTAGCAATTTCTCTGGTGATCGTCTCCCAAGCAACATCCGGCCTCGCCCACCACAGCTTGACGCGACGGGTCATCGTGTGGAACCAGTGTCTCTCCCCGGACGTTGTCACACGTCCTGACTATCGTAGTGGCCCAGAGTGGGTAAAGCCCGCCCGCCCGTAGATTTGTCCGCCTGTCTCGCCCTGTCCGCCACTCGTCCGCCATAGCTGTACGCTCCGCCTGACATGCCGCCTCCGTATGTCCCGCATCCAAGACGCTGTCCGCCCTGCGATATCATCGTCCCGCCGTAGATTGTATCCGCCTTGAACGAACGCCCTCTCGACCTGTCCAGCACTTCTAAACCATACATAACACCTACTACACAAATGGCAGTACCGCCTCGTCCTCCCACGACCATGACCAACCAACATCACCCCTCTACCCATCTCGACCAGTCTGGTTGTGATCTCACCGGCCGGTTCCATCCCGGGCACACCGACCGGTCGTCCTCCACGTACGGACTCGGGGCGCGTTCGCGTGGCTCGCTTCCGCGGTCGGATGTCAGTCAGCTCTCCCTCGCTTCCAGCCGCCTTCTATGTGGCCCCCTGGCTAGCTCCCCGGTCCTCGTCGTTCGCGGGTCCGCGAGGGCTTGCCGTCCGAGACAAGCCTCAGTACCCACCAGTCGGCCGCGACGCGCGGTGGTGGCAGGGCCCGGTGAGAGCAAGTGGTCCTCGGTGCAGCGCTCTCCGCCTCGGCCCAGTTGCGCGCCGGCTGGAGGACGGATCGCCCGACGGGAGAGACGGGGTCCGGACACAGGAGCCGACGGCTCGGTCCGCCAGGGAGGCTGCGCGGCGGGAGAGGGAGCGGCACTGTAGGCGAGTGGCGGTACGGGCGGGGGCTCGGTGATGGCTCAGTGGTGGACGATCGACTCGGGCTGGTCCGGCTCCTCGATGTCGACCAGAGTGCATTGGGGCGGTTTTGTACATTTTCCACTCCGGCGGCCTTTGATGACCGGTCATCGCAACGTACCAAGTTCAGCGACAGGAACTTTGGGATGCCCACTTTTCCCTGATCTTCTTTGGACTCCTCGCCCAGGAAGACAAGCGGTTTAGCTGTAATCAGGCCGCTTTCTCGGCAGCTGTGCTATCTTTTTGGTGGTACGCGCACTCGTCGTGCTGGCAGTGTTGGCAGAGCAACTCGCGCCGGTCGGGTTAGGCATGCTGAGCCGCAGGAGCGTCCTGCAGGGTGGGCGCCTCGCTCCCTGATGGTGTGGCACGCTCACGAACACAGCAGTGTTTTCCTTTGATGCCTCTCAGCACCCGTCTCGTGAACACTTGTTGCCACATTGTATTATCGATGAGCTGATACTGAAAGTTGGGTCTCGGACAGGGTTGGCGGCCGGCCGGCGCGGCTGTCGATCTCGTCCTTGTACGTGTCCAGAAGGCCGCCAGCAGGAACTCATTGGCGTCCTGCATTCCGAGCGCGGAACGCCGCGGTTGCGATGTCCAGCGAACACGTCACGCAGAGTCATTGAGGTGGCTGAAGACGGACTTGCTGAGGGCCTTCTGGAGGACCAATCAGGCTTGGCAAACGGCGCTGAGCGTGGCGACAATGGTTTCCCTCTGCCGGGCCAGAGGCCAGAGACATCATGATCACTTCAGGAACGGGCGTAGACTAGCAGCGACTGCAGCGGGCGTTCTGGTAGCACGAATTCCCGTCTTGGAAAACCGATGTAGGAGAGGATCCCTTGGCGTGCTTATTGTCCGAGGTCGGCGCCGGAAGGGATAGCCGGGCTTCAGCTGCAGGTCTCGTGGACGTGTGTTGTCTTCCTTTTCGTGCAGCTGTCTGCGTCCTTGCTGCCTTCTCCCAACTTCTGGGCCTGATAGCGGGGGCCGTATCTGCTGGCGTTGCGGCCGAGCCGGGGAATACACCTGAAGCTTGCTGCTCGGATCTTTCGTAGAAGCGTCTCGAGTCCTGGCCCTGACGGGCTGCTGCCCTCGAGTTCTACCTTGTCGGCTCTCTCACTGCTGCGGTGGTGACCTGTTCTGGCGCGAGCCGGGACAGCCAGCCCGCCTGGAGTCAAGACGGGTGTAGCGGGGCCCGTCCTCGCCAAATCGAGGCAGACATGGCTCAGTTTTCGTTCGCCGGTGGTGGAGACTCGCTTTCAACTTCGCTCGTAACGTGGAGAGGAGCACCGCCAGAGTGTCGGCTGGCGTGCCACCGGAAGGCCTTGGCTGACATTTGCTGGTCCCTGCACGAGAGGTGGTCGGTGGTGGCGAGAACTGAGGGCCGCCTTACCACGCACAATGAAGACGGATCGACAGACGCTGTAGAAGCCACTCAGTCTCCCTTTCGATCGCCCAGTGGGCGGCTTAACAGCCGGCTCAAAGGCCTGATGAACCGGAGGTGGCGGGTCCAAAGTTACTCCCGATGTCTCAACGCGATCGGTACGACTTTTTATAGCGGAGCTCAGGCTGGTATGTAGTGTCGGAATCTTCCTTGCTTTCTGCCAGCACTGGTCGGCTGCTCCAGGTTCTGAGCGCGGCCTGTGATGGATGGCGCTGTCGGCAAAATGATTCCTGCAAGTGGCGGTCCAGACGTTAGCACATTCCTCCACTTGTAGGGAAGACGTCTGTGAGGGCCATCCGGGCTCGCTTCTGCATCCCCCGGTCGACGGCCGACGCCGGGTCTCCAGGATAGCGGGATGCCGGCGCTCACCCACACTCCGCGCCTTACTACTTCGTTTAAGTGAGCGTGCCGTAGGGAAGGTCGGCCGTGTGCCTCTCTCACGACAGTGAAAAGGACCGTTGCGTGGACAAGCCGTGTATACCACCCTTTCACGCCCGCGCATTAACCGCGGCTGGCGCGTTGTGTCGCGCCGCAGCGCGGGCGCGCTTCCAAGGGCGGGAGTGCTTACCCAGACCCATCCCCCGCACTGACTCCTCGCCTCGTAGCCGTAGTGAAGTCCGAGGCTCAGGACCGCCGGCGACTGTTCGGCCTGTAGCCAGCGGCCCCGTGTCGGGGTTTGGCTGGCCCGGGGCTAGCCAGCCCGCGGCGGCACTGGAATGATTAAAAATAAGTCCTTACAACGCACTAAAATTTGTACCGCCAACTGTACCTCTCATCCCTAGGTCTGCAGCTGTGTCGCACGCAGCCGGTCTTCGGGACGCTTGGCGGCCAGCTCGGGTGTTCCCATGCCGCGCCTGCTTTGTACACAAGAAGTATCTCGGCAGGTCCTTGATGCCGGTCAATTGCTGCGAATAGCTTCGCCACTGGCTGCTGTGTGGCAGGAGAGGACCGCGGCACCGCCGGTGGATGGAAGGCAGTCCGGGGTAGATATGCTGCCTAATCCAAAGGAAAGGCCGCATGCATGATTGCTATGAAGCAGGTAAGGGGCCAGGCAATCGACTGAACGCAGAGACTGAGCTCAAATTAGTCATTTATAATTTTGGTGATCCAGTGGATTCCTAGCCGGTGCGTTCAACACTATTCTTGTCAGACCGAGTACATGTGGAGTTAAGAGGGACGTCACATGGGTGTACCGCTGGAGTACGTACATAGTATCTAGCAGGAGTAATTACGGAGTTACGGTGACATCGGGGGAGTAGCTTGGGAATAATGTGGTTATGGGGGAGCGATTCTGATGTAAAATCAGAGTAGCAATGGAGTAAGGTGGGTGGACAAATAGACAAGTCCCCACATACATCATTTGGTGAGTAGCAAATTATCTCAGAATGTGAGTATCTTCGGTCGGGGTATTCAGGGCGAGCAATCAAAGAGTGAACGGAGTAATGGAGTAGCATTGGGATAAATATGGGGAGTTAGGATATAACACCCTTGGAGTAAGATAAGAATATCTAGGGGAGTATCCTCGACGTTTTGGAGGAAATGGTGGAGTAACTTGGGATTGATGGGGCAGCAATGCTGGTGGATAACCAGGGTAGCAATGGAGTAAGGGGTCGGACAATTAGACAAATCCCAACATACTCCCTTGGGAGAAATCAAGATTATATAAGTGATATGGGGAAAGTCTCGTGCAATACACATACATAGATTCAGCGGTGCCAATTGCCAGGCTTACTTAGGGGTGCCAGCAAGTTTCTGGATATGACAGTATGTAAATCATACTGCGCCAAAAAATGTGTGTGCCTTATGGGAGCACTCTGGCGTATTATATTCCAAAATCATCAACAATGTCAGCGGCAGATCGAGAACGGGAGTTGAGCGAACGAAATTTCAAAAAGTATAACACAATTCTGAAAACGTATCGGATTTCGCTTGCCTATGCATTGGTAGCTGATTTAAGGCAAACTTTTATCTGTAAAAGATGATTAGATTTTCTTCTATATCGAGAAATGTGTCATTTTTTGCCGACTTCGGACGGTTTGGGGCAGGCAACAATTGCCCATTTTTCCCTAACGGAGATCCGCCGCTGACCATTGCAGCATAGTCTTCCACACGGCCAGCCAGAACCCTCGTCCTTCCACCGCACTTGTCGCCGCCAACAGATGTCACAGACCTCCCTCCTGCACGGTAAACAGGACTCTCCTCACCCTCCCGTGTATTTTGACATTGAGCTAACAGATAAGCGGTACCCCTCGAACGACGACGCGCCTCTCCGAAGTCTCCGTGTCTCTGTGTGGCTGGCTACAAAGCTATATCACAATGCAGGCCAAACTGTGCTCGTGTGAGGAGGAGAAAGCAGAGGAAGCGTGACGTTGAAGGAGTGAGAGAAGTCGGTAGTTCAATGATAGTCTGCATTTCGTGGAGATACTTTAATCAAATCACAAGAGCATTTTAAAGAGATGGCATGATTGGAAAACGGTAGAGACAGAAAACCGGAAACAATGCATCGTTACAACACAATATGGCTGGGTGTAACGGGATGTTAAATTACCATCAGCATCGCTCAGTAAATACATTATCGCTAAACATTCGAATAAATGTAGCCGTTCGTATCACATCACACGTAAAGTAAGCTATACGACAAGGGAACACAAATTCAGTTCAATCACAGGCTGATGTATCCGAGCCGCTAACCAGTCCTCCCTGGTGCTTTGAGATCCACTGAAGATTAACAAACAGCTAACAAAAACAAGGAGCTTCGGAGCTTCACTAGGAACAGTACGCGGCTCCTCGGAGCGACCTGAAAGAGAGGACTCGAAGCCTACTGTCCGCGTCGACAGGAGACAGGAGCCGGACAGGATCGCGGCACACCGCACACCGCCCCCGGACATAACATGTCGCTCCGCCCTCAAAACACTCTCCAGCACATTCCTTCGTCACTGCCGGCTCGCTACACGGCCGCGGGGGCCTGGTAACACATAGCCCACTCAACCTCTCCGTCGAGGAGGCTGCTCACGGCTCGCCATCGCACGTCGCCATCGCACATCGCCCCCCCCGCTATGGCCGTCGCTGCCTAACCCGGATGCAGTTAGCGTTTCTATGTACAGCAGAGCGTGGCGGCCGGGGGGCCGTCTATCGGGAGGCTGTTAAGCTGTCATAACGGATTGTAGTGAGATTGCTGATGGGGCAGTTAAGTCAGTTTTGGGACAGTTTTGACAGTTTAAACAGAGGAATGTTTGAAAAGACAGGGGCAATCGAGTTAGGAAAATGTGAAGGCATGATTGGAAGAGCTGTTGAAGAGATTTAATGACTTGTTTTGTGTCAGATCAGATCATATTTCGCGCGGCAGTGATTACATAAAGAATAAAGACCATATATAACAGTAACGAACTGATAACTATGACAGGGGGCTTTTGATGTGTCCAGAATGCAGTGGCAGATCTTTTTGTCACGGTCATGGGCCATGAGCCCCTCTCTGGAGCCTCCAAAGAGCCCTTAACCGAGTGCCTGCAGCGGGCTCACTCTGGTGTGAAGAGGCCCATTCGGGTCATTGGTGACCTGTTCATTCCGACAGTTCAGTCTTTAGAGGGCCCATTCCAGCACTTTGTGGATGTGGCCGCTCTGACATGCAGAGGGCACAATCTCTCCTTCACAGGGCCCTTCTTAACCTACTGAAGGCCAGTTTGCGAAAAAGACCACCAAGGTTGAGCATGAACGTCACGTTCTAGCTGCGTGGCTGTCCCTCGCCCTTGACCGAATCCTGGATCCCGCCACCGCTGGAATATATAATAGAGAACCAAGCGGTGATGTGAAATTTCTACTCTTCGAATCATTTCCGATCCAATAATGACATAACCAACGATAATCTGACAACACGCTTCCGATGGCGGATAATTTTGCATAAATTATGATGACCCAGATTGAGCTAATTATTATGCCATTAGCGCCAATGAAAGCCTGGCTAGCATTCTCTATTATGTAGAAGTTGAAACTCAACGCAACACGATAACAGTCAGTTACATGGTGGAGGCTTGCACGCATGCGTTATGGAGAAAGCGAATTGGGAATTAAGTCACAGAAAGGTCGTGATTAAGTCGTGGACAGCTCTTGAAGACGGCCGCCCGTCCGCCCAACACAGCATCGTCGCTACATAACAGACAAGGCCATGAGATCACTCCGGGTCCTGCATCTGTTTCCCACATGCACACACGCACACACGCACACCTGCGAGAGATGAGGGAGGGGCGACAGAGTCCACAGCCCGAGTTCAGCCACCAGACGCCGCAACAGAACAAAATCCGCCTCCTCAGTCGGCACTTCTGACGTCATACTAACCAGCGGTGACGTCACACTGACTGTCCGCGGACGCCACCGCGCGGTCCTCGCTTCTCCGCACAATTTGTTATCCTAGAGCGGCCCGCTGGGCCAGGGACGGACGCACAGAAACGTCCATTGGTTAACGCTACCGCCGTACCGAGCGACGCTACCGCGCTCACGCGACGATCCGAACTCTCCGAGCGAAGCGGTGCTTATCGAGAAGCGGTGCCTCTCAGGAGAGAGTCACGCTTCGCCGAGGGAAGCGCGCTGCTGATCTGGACGTTTTGACTATCCCACGTCGGAACATCTCGTGATCGACAATGGTGTTGCGAGTTTCGCTTGCCAAAGACAAGCTTTCCTTGAGAAAGTTGTTCTTTTCCCGCACGTCAGGGGTGCAGGAGCTTAGAACTCGAGCCGGTAGGCGGCGCAGCTGGTCTCGTGGTCCTGCAGGTTGATGGTGCAGCGACTGGCGGAGGGCGCCAAGTCAATTCTCAGGTCCTCCAGCTGCTGCTCGTTAGAGGCGAACCAGTGACCGAGAGTGTCCGTGTCATAGGTTGGTATGATGGTGACCTCTGTGGAAGGAGACGCTGGTCAGACTGGTGAGGTTGAGCGATGGAAGGAGACAGACATTTGCCTAGGATTCTGAGTCTCAGTTTGAAATGATCAAGTGCTCGTCAATGCTCGTGGTCCTGAGCGATAACGAACGATGCAAAATGGATAATTTGCAGTCCTGCTCCTGCCACTGGCGGATCCAGAACGTGGGCTTCAGTTGATTTGGAGGGGGCTATATTTCGCAAAGTTCCAAAAAATGAAAACTTATAGGATTTGACTGCTTTGTACCTTATTGAACGGTTTAAAGCAAACACGCCTTTGTAAAAGTTTATTAGATTTTCTTCTACATCGAAAAATCGATCCAATT
This sequence comes from Semibalanus balanoides, assembly GCA_014673585.1. NCBI lineage: Eukaryota > Metazoa > Arthropoda > Thecostraca > Balanomorpha > Balanidae > Semibalanus > Semibalanus balanoides. Next base: position 25,466 of record VOPJ01009386.1, read on the forward strand.
TCGCCGATTTCAGGTAATTTGAATGCGGGACTAAATCCCCTACCGACACCCTCTCCCCTTGGATCCGCTAGCAACTTCTACACTGACAGACATGGAAGACTCTTGAGAGTTCTCAGAGACGATACAGGCGTCGGCTTAGTCTCTATGGAGAGCCACATTTTACGAGAACATTCGAGTGGGTCTTTTGATGTCAGACTATCTTTTTTGTCAAGTTTCTCAGCGTGAGCACAAATTGTCTTGATTGAGAATACCTTAAAGGGACACTGTCCACTCAAAATAAAATTTAATATGTTAAAGAACAGCCGAATTTGATAAGCACCATGAAGTCTGTTTTTTTTTTTTTTTTAAATTCGTGCCCAGCTCGCCAAATATCGCCCGTTCAAGTTCAAGTTTGCTTCCATCCAATGAGGTTGGTTCGAGTCCCCGCCACCACTACTTACTTAAATGATAGGCCATGAAGGAAAAGTTAAAAGGCAATGTTTCATTCTCTGAAAGTTTCAATGTACGCCACTTTTGTGTGCAAAATATGAGTAATTGCTGCCGAAGCACGATTTGACATTTGTTTCTCACAAACAGTGCTCAATTCAATGAAAACTAAGTTTAAGTATTTGGGCTGATGACGTCATATGAAGGAATTTTTTGGAAATATTAAGAAACCTTCACGCTGCATATGTATGACTAGTGTTGGCTAATGTATTAGCGCAAATGTAAAACAAGTCTAAACTTTCATCACACATCTTGATAAAAAGGGAGAGACATCGGATTTAAGCGCGGCTACCCTAATACACTTTAGGGCCTTATTTTTTTGCGGCAGATTGTCAAAACCAAACTCAACATTTACTTTCCGATTAGACCACTGGTGGGTTGTTTTAACTTCTACAAATATTAATTTCAATGAATTCCAACAACTTGGACATCTCAACTCAAATTTAATGTTAAATGTCGGCAATCATTCCCTTAAAATGTAAAGAAGGAAAAGTTTTAAATGGGCAAAGAAGTTTTTTTAAACTTTTACGAAGGGATTTTGATTTCTCAGCCATTGATGAAGTTTCTTCGACCGAGTTTTTCTTATGATTGGTCCTCTGATTCGGAGATACCAATGGAAAAGAGTCTGTTTCACGGTTTCCATGGCAACGACTGCAAATGCGGCAGAAGCGGTAGAATTTCAGTTAACTAGGAACGACAAATGTATAAAGCCGCATCGGCGTCTCATCCCAATTGCAATAGCGTCAGCTGACGGTTGGTCAGTTCAAGTTGATTATCCCTTCTCTGTGATACAGTTAACTTTGAAGCAAACGCTTCCTGTACGCTAGTGGTGTGTATAAATCGTAAAACATTTTTAGACTTTTAAAAGTAATGAATTAATTATTTGTTTTTTGTTATTTTGCGCTTTTTTTGGATAAGAGCTTATGACAATTAAAATATAAGTGGTCTTAGGTCTTGTTTAAGCCTATTTTTGCGATATCATCCGGAAGAGGCAGTGTCCCTTTAAAAAGCGGCGGCGCCTGTCAGGGTTTGTCGCAAGCATTCTATCCATCACGTTCACTGCTACGCGAGCAGCTTCGACTTACCCAAGTCTTTGTCCTCCCACTGCTGTTTTGCCTCTAGCAGAGCATTGAACACCTCCCGGCTCGGCTCGATGCTACTGAACACGTAGTAGCGGGCGCGCACTCGATGGAAGAACTGCACGCCCGAGTAGAAACTGTTGGCGTGGTGCGGCACGTACACCAGGTCCAGATAGACCGGCGGCGGGCCGGCCAGTTTGCCGCCTCGCGGCGAGTCGCTGGCGCGCGCCCGGGACATGATGGCACGCTTAGTCGGCGGCGGAGTTTGCACTCCTCCGTGGTCTGGCGGCGGGACGGGCGAGGGCAGACCGAGGGGAGGCCCCCAGCCGGGCACAGGCTGGTCGGGCTCACCGTCCTGCAGGTTGACGGACGGGGAAAGGGACTGAGGAGGGGAACGTGGCTGGCGGAAGTCCACTCCTGGCAGGCCGAGCGCCTCCTCGCCATCCTGGAGCGCCTCGTGGAAGGAACCGGTCATCACGTCGTGGAAAGACTCGTGCAGTGAGCTTGTCATGGGGTCGAGCGCTGCGCGCGTCCGGCGCAGCGGGTCTCCTCCCTCCGCACCGGCAGGGACTACCTCGAAGGAGGACGGCGCACGGGGAGAGGACGGCTCGCGCGTGCTGGAGCTGCCGGACGCCTCCTCGCGGATATCACTTAGTTCTGAGGAGGAGCGGCGGTCCTCTTCGCGCGGCGCGTGGATGTCTCGCCGCACGACCAGCTCCTCGACTACTTCTTCGCGTCGCAGCACAGGCGGAGACGGACGCTCGGCATCTTCGGTCTTCGGGTCCTCAGCCGGTAGTTTCGGCGGCTCCTCCGGTGATCGGGGCGGCTCCTCCGGCGATCGGCGCCCAAACATCTTACTGAAGAAGCCGCCACCGGTTTTCTTCTCCGCCTTCGGCGATTCCTTGACATCCTTTGTTTCAGGTTCCTTCGAGTCTTTCAATTCCTTTGTGTCCTTTGACTTGCGCCTGCCGAAGCCAAAGAGACCGCCGAAGGTACTCCGGACGGATGAGTTGGCCTCTTCCAGCGTCTCCTCGGCGCTTTGGTACACTGATTCAGCCATTTCGGCCGCCTCAGCAGTGGCTTGTTCCGCACCTTCCTCCAGACCCCGTTCTGCCTCTGAAAGCTCTGAGCTCACCTCTTGAACCACCGACTCGACGCCAGCCGCCACTGAGCCTCCAGCCTTCTTTGCCACATCCTCGGCATCGTGCATGGCGTCGCTGGTCTGTCGCTGCAACTGCGACAGCGTCTCGGTCGCAGTCCGCACAGAGTCGTCGGCAGTCTTTGCCGCGCCTTGCGCTGCTTGGCTCAGCTGGCTGTCGGCCTCCTGCGACAGCTGGCCGAGTTTTTCGATGCCGATACTGACGGTGTACTTGGCTTCCCTGACAGCACTGCTGAGCTGGTCGTCTGCAGTGGATAACGCCTCCGTTGCGCCCTCCTGTAGACGACCGGCGGTCTCTTGAGCCTGCTGTGCTGTGTCTCGGCCCGTCTCGATCGCAGAGGAGGCTACATTCTGAGCTTGCCTCTCAGCGTCAGCAACTGCTTTTGAGCATGCCTCGTCAACCACCTCACCTGTGGTCTTAAGTTGTTGCGAAGCCTCCTGAACTCCGGTGGTAAGTGCTTTGCCTACCTGCTCAGTTTCCTTTGCAGCTTTACTAACGCCTACCTGTACAGCTCCACCAATGTCCTGAGCAATTATTTCCATCTCCTTCTTGGCATCTTGAACCTCTGAGGAAATGGCTTGATCTGCTTCCTGAGCTACTGCTTTGATTTGACTCGCTGCACCTACCGCGGTGCTCGTGATCACCTCACTTGCCGTTGCCATAGCTTCTTCCGCTTGTGTTTTTGCTTCAACAGCTTTCTTACCAACATCTTCGACAGCAGCCGACGAATATTCTTCAACATGAGATTTTAAGTCCTTGACATCCTGTGCAACATCCGTGATGTATGTTTGAGCAGCTGCAACGCCTGTCGTAAAAGCATCGCTAGCAGCTACAGTAGCTGATTGTTTTTTGACGGAATCTACACCGCCAGTCACGGTTTGGTCGATAGCTGTTGTGACTGCGTCAACCTGGTCTTGGGCCTGCTGAGTTGCGGTTGTTAAAGCTGCATCAGCTGCCTTTTCTGCTGATTTAACCTTATCTACTGCACCTTCTACAGCACTTGACAAGACATTTTCAGAAGACTTTGAAACGGCTTCTGCCCTTGCGCTGATTTCCTGCATTCTACTGCTAAGGCTATCTTGAGCAGCTCTTATAACAGCTTCAGTGCTATCCTTAGCCTGTTGTATGTCAGCAGCGGCATCTTTGCACACCTCTTCCACATCCGACTTCATTTTGTCTGATGCGCTTTCGGAACTGGTCTTCAAGACGTCAGCAGCTGTTCCAAGGGAAGACATAGCTTGGTTTTTGGCATCTCCAGCTTCCTTGACCAGTCCTTCAACGGCATCTTTTGTAGCTTGACTTGCCTGAGCTTTTGAGTCTTTTGCGTCACTCACCAATGACTCTGCTTGTGGCTTGACATCTTGAGCGCCTGCTGAAACAAACTCATCGGTGGATTTTGATAGAGCTGCAGCATGGTCCTTGATATCTTGAACACCACTAGCTGTGTATTGGCCTAAGGCTGCTGTGGCTTCGTCAATGTGACCCTCAGTCTCTTTGAGGTGTGAAACAAAGGACTCTTCAACTGTTTTGCCTGTGGATGTCGCCTGATCACCTATCTTTACTGCCACATCTGACAAGGCATCCTTGGAAGACACCGCAGTCGCTTCAGCTTGCTTTTCCACATACTGAACTACGTTCTTCAATGCTTCCTCAGAACTTTGCTGAACGGCTTCGGCCTTATCTCTCGCATCCTTGGCAGCAGTAGCTAAAGTAGCTTCGGCTTTTATAGCATCTGACGTGACCTGGTCTGATGCACTCTCGATGCTCGTCTTGGTAGTATGTATACTCGCGGCTGCAGCATCCTCCATTGACTTTGTGGCATCCGTAGCAAGCGTCTTCGTGTCCTGAGCGCCGCTTGTCAAAGTCTGTTCAGCTGCGTCTGAAACGGAATCCAGGTACGCTTTGGTCTGCGTCACTCCAGTTGCTAAACCTTCACCAGCCGCCTTTCCTGCTGACTCGACACTGTCTGGTGCGTTTTCAAAGGCACCTGACAAGGCTTCCTTGGAGGCTTTTGTACCTGCTTGGACTGCATCATGGACATCCTGCACACTTTTCGTGATTACTTGTTCAGCCGACTCATCAGTGGACCGAGCTTTATCCTTGATATCTTCTGAGCCGCAGATGATGTCCTCTTTAATGCTGGTGGTGACAGCATTTCCCTTATCCTGAACCGCTTGAATTCCACCTACAATGGGTCCAGAAAGAGAACTGGATGCTTTTTCGGTCTGCTTCTCTGTTCCTTCGGCTGCTGTCTTCAAGGGTTCTTGGGACATTTCTTCAACTTTTTCAACTTGACTTTTGGTATCATCCATTTTGCCGGTAATTGTCGCTTGCACAGTCTCTATGGTTTCTTCTATCTCTTTCTTCGCCTTTTGGTGTGCGTCTCCTACTGTCTTTTCAGTGTCCGTCACAGCCGCGGCGATGTCTGCCTTGGCGGAGGCCATCGTTCTGCTCAAGCTGTCTTCTGCTGTCTTTGAGGCCGACTTGATATCCTCCTTAAAGCTCTTGGTCTCACCGCTTATGACGCCCTTTGTGGTGTCGATCACGTCATCAATTTTTTCACTGAGATCTTTGAGTTCACCCCTAAAGGTCTCATCTGCCGATTTGGCTGTCGACAAAATCTGTTGTGATGTTTCGCGAGTTCCATCTTTTCGTAGGTCTTCTGCACTTTGGGTGGATGTCTCGACCTGCTGCTTAAGATCTTTGGTGGAGTCAAGAACGGTGTCTTTTGCAGAGTCTGTTGCGGACGCTATCGTAGCAGATGCTTGCTCTACTGCCTGGTCGGCGCTAGAGAGACATGATGCACCTTTATCTGCAACAGATGAAGCCTCGTCGCGTATGAGCTGTTTTCCCGTTTCTGCTGTGACCTCTGCATCAGCTGTTACCTCTTGTACACCCAAAGTCAAAGATTCTTTGCCAGATTGTATTGCTGTTTCTGTACTCTCCCTGAAAGCTACCAGAGTTGCATCTGCGTCTGCTGCTTTTTCCTGAGCCGCTGAAGTCACTCGACCAACCATCTCTCCAGCAGTTTTTATGGCATCTGCTGTCTCCTCCATTAAATCTTTTGCAAGTTGCTGGACACTCTCTGTTTCTATCGCTTTTCGCAGGTCATCTGCAGACTTGTTGATTGCCTCCCGAGCTTCCTTGACCTTCTCTTTCACATCATTTCCGGTGTCTTCTATCGTTCTTTCGACAGACTTTCCTGCGTCTTCCATCGCCTGCTGTGTTGATCTTCCAGCATCGTCGGTTGATCGCTCTGCACCGTCGGCAGCTTTTGAACTTGTCTTCAAGAGAGAGTCTTTAACACGTTCAGCCGTGATGGAGGTGGTGTCCACGACGGCCGATACCTCAGTGGATATCGCGTCAAGCACTGGAGATGTCAGAGACTGGGCTGATTCTTCATCCTGCTGATGTTTTTGCTCAGTAGGTGCGACGATCGATTTTTCTGCGGGAATTGTAGCTGGCTCATCTGCGCTTTCTTCATGCACGATTTGCTTCTCTAACTGTTCAGCTGCAGTTGGGACTGTCCCCGAGAGGATCTGGCCTGCAGACTGCAAGGCGGGGACAATCGTAGAAGTTATAGAAGCAAAGATACCGGAACTGTCATGAATGTCTTTGCCAGGGGCTTCCGTGGTGGATTTCGGTGCGATACCTGGTGAGGCATCTGAAGTAGGTTCGACTGCTTTTGTGTCAGGTGACTTGCTGCCAGCGGAAGTAATTTGATCCATGGCTGTCTGGTCTTTGTCTGTCGTTGACTGTGTTGTGTCGGGTGCGGTCGTTTCTCCAGTAACATACCCACATACAGATGATACAGTCTCCTCAACCGTCTGACGAACATCTGCGGTAGCTTCGCGTACATCCTGACTTAGTGTTTGTAATTGGCTCTGGGGTTTTGACGTTTTTTCCTCCGTCCGATCACCAGACACTGACTTTTCATTTGTCTGGAAAATGGACTCAGATTTGTCCATAAACCTGACAGTTACGCCTGGGAGGTCTTCCGTTTTAGCTGTGTCTGTTTTCGTAGTATCAGCGGTTGGCTCATCCACCAGGTCAACTGCACTCTCGGGCTTGCTTCTCCCCGACATAAAATCTTCGATCTTGGCTGATGCTTGAGCAATATACTGGCTCACTGATGTCACCGTATGAGCGGCGCCTTCCTTTACACTACCTGTAGTCTCCTCCACAGCCTTCTCGACTTCCTTGAGCTGCTGCTTTGCTTGGTCCGAGACTTTAGTGCTACTCTTCTGGGCAGCTTCCATTGCAGTTTCTGCGTCCTCTAGTACAGTTTCTGCACCTGCGGCCAAAGCGGCATTCACAGATCCCATGACACCTGAGCCCTGCTTTTCTACAGTCTCACTGGTTGCTGTTTTTCCATCGCTAACGCTGCCTGCGAGATCATGGAAGATAGCAGAAGAGCTCGATTCAGTGGTACCCTGGGGCTCTGCTGCACCGGCCAGCATCACGCCCTCAGATGTCTGACGCGAAACTCCCCGAGCCTCGACTGGAGACTGTAGTGCTGGTACTGACTGCGACCGTGATGCTGCTGGGTGAGCGTCTAATGTAGGACTTTTCTCCCTGGCAGACTCGGAAATGTGCTCATCGAACTGCTTTCCCGTGTCGGCAGCTGTGTGTATCCCGCTGGGCTTATCTCCAGGGAGGTCTGTGGTGGCTGTTGGGGAGTGGCTAGTATGAGGGCTCAGACCAAGTGCAACGCCAGCGCTTTCAGCGAGTGAGGATAGTGTGGTTGTGATGGTTGTTGATGCTTTTTCCGCCTCAGATTTGGCAGCCGCAATAGTATCATGTCCATGTCCCAGGTGGCTGACTGAGGATTCCTCAGTCGTCTTGGTCGTCTCCCTTGGTGTGGATTCCTCGGTCGTATTGGTTGTCTCCTTTGGCTGTTCGATGGTCTTTTCGTCTTTCATGGGAGCCTCAGGCGACCGATCGGCAGCGTCCGTGTGGGTAATGAGTCCAGTGCTCTTCGCCAGAGTTGATATCGTGGCAGAAATGGATGACACCGCTTTTTCGGCCTCTGATTCTACCGTGAGTAAAGCATCATGTGCAAGGTGGCCCAGATCGCTACCAGTGGACTGTTGCGTTGCTTCAGCTGGAGCTTTGGGCACAGCAGCATCATGTTCTCCCAGGGAAGCAGCAGTTGATGGCTGCTCAATCACTTCCGTCTGTGTAGTCCAGCCTAAACCGGCACCAGTGCTTTCGATCAGAGAAGAAAGTGTTGTGGACATCGATGAGGCTGCTTTTTCTGCCTGCTCCTCTGCAGCTACAAGTGCGTCATGAACGACATGACTTACATGACTGACTGTAGATTCTTCGGTCGTTTTCTCCGCATATTTGCCGGAAGAGGTGACAGTTTCATCAAGCAACTGAGCGGTTGCAGTTTCCTCCACGGTAGGAGCTTGATTGGTTACACCACGCCCGGCACCGGCGTTCTCCCCCAGGGAAGACAATGTGGTTGAAAGAGACGAAATTACCTTCTCTACTTGGGATTCTACAGCTTCAACTTCATCGTGAGAAAGGTGACTCAGTTGATCAAACTTGGATTCGTGTGACTTCATATCTGCCTCTTTCGGATGCGAAGCAGGAATTTTGCCAGTTGATGATTCATCAAATTTGGTCTGGAGACCTTGAGCAGCTAGTTCAGAGCTGATGTCATCCTTCAATTCCGTTTCATCAGATTTCTCGACTTGAAGCTGTCCTTGTTTACCGCCACCAACATCTTGAGTGACTGATGAAGTTTCCGTGATTTGAATAACACCAGGGGCGGCGACATCATCTTCTCTTCGAAGTCCATCACACTATCCATCTTCAAACTCCCAGCCAAAAAACCCATGAAATCTCGTGAGCTGTCCCCTTTTGACTCCACCTTTCTTGCCGGCATCAGTGACGGTTCACGACTGCGCCGTCCTCCTCTTCATGCAACGGCTCGGCGACCCACCATGTCTCTGCCGCTAGAGCTGTCACCGTTGTCCAGCGCCCGCTCCCGGGCCCTCTCCTACGTTTCGACGCTCGACTGACGGCGCAGTCGGCGAGATGCTCTGCTCCGCTGAGGCAACGCCCGCGACGGCACCGGTCGGTGCTGCGTCGGCTTGCTTGGTCGGGCCCGGGGTAGCGTCGCTCGGCGCGGGGACAGCGTGCTCGTCGTGGTGCATGTCCTCGAAACGTTCAGCCACTCCAGGTACAAACGCTGACAGGATTCCAGCGGCGTCCATCAGTTCGTGAACCACCGCGCCCTCGCTGTCGCCGCATGGCATACCATTGCCGTTCATAGAGTCCTCGGTCTTCAGGAGTTGTGAGCTGACCTCAGAGGGTTTGAAGGTGCGTGCATCAATGTCATCTGATCGTGCGGGATCAGCTGCGGTAGTTGGTTCTGAACACTCCGACTCAGGATCCTTGGAAACAGAGACTTTGGATTTCACCGCTGCTTCCTCAGATGTCGGAGAAGCAGCATCTTCGGCAGGAGAAGCAGGAGAAGAAGCGGCATCTTCAGGTGCACTGACTGGTCTCTTGTCTGCTGGTGGCTCAGCTTTGATCCAGTCCATTTCTCCTGACAGTGGAGCTGTTGTTTCTTTCCGAGCCGATCCTTTCTGTTCAACCTGTCTGGCGGCATCTCCCACAACAATCGGCTGTGGTTCCAGTGGGCTTGTGTCTTTAGCTGGAGCTGAGGTAGCCTTGTCATTTTCTGGTGGCGTTGTAACAGTCTTGTCATCGTCTGTTGGTGTTGTAGCAGCCTTGTGATCAGATGCTGATTTGACAGGCTTTATATCGCCTGATTGAGCTCTATCTTCGGTCGAGTCAGGTTTTGGAACTGCTGTCGTCTTCTCTTCTGGTGAAGATTTCGCCGAGTCAGCACAAACATCGGTCTTGGCCTTGGCTGCATCGGTAAGTAAATCTTCGTCAGACAAGTCTGGAGAGTCGATAATCTTTCTGCGAGGAGATTTAACAGTTGTGGCTGGGTAGGCAGCGATATGTTTGCTTGTGGGATGAGTCTTCTCAGAAACATCGGACATCTGTTCGTCAAGCCAGGAGTCGTCCGTTGGAGATGCATCTTTATGCTTATCGCTTGTTGTAGCTTCATCTGCAATAACCTTTTGCAGCTCTTTTTCAGGAGATTTGTCAGGAATGCTTTTCGCCTTTGCTTCTCCCTCCTTCTTTTCTTCCATTACCTTCGGAGCTTCAGCATGATGCTTGTCCTCGTCAGAGGGCTTGTCAGTGTGTGGCTTGTCTTCTGTGCCACCAACAGATGGAGTGTCCTTAGAAGCTTTATCATCCTTGCCAGCGATGGGTCCGAGATCAGCAATTCTCTTGCTTGTAATAGGTCCCTCGGCATCTATGGCGTAGTCTGCACCGTCGTCTTCTCCGATGCAAACGTCTCCGTCCTTTATCTTGCATGGTTTTACCTTCATAATCTTATCAACGTCTGAACCAAGCCCTTCCAGCTTTGAGGTAAGGTCCTCTGATGGTTTTTGATGGATTTCAGCGGGAGGGACATCAGTGGAAGGGGAAAGCTTCTTTTCCCTGGTATCAGGCAGTATCGGCATCGACGCTTCATATGTCTGTATTTGACTCAGGAGGCTGTCGAGGTCTCTTTCAGCATGCTTGGGACTGGCCTTTGCTTTTACGGGTTTTTCATCCAGTTTTCCAGCTTCAGCCGCCAAAGTCTCATAGCTCGAGGACTTCGCAACTAAGCCAGCTCCCATTTGCAGAAGAGTATCTTCAATTTCTGCTTGCGCACTAGAGGGACTGAGGTTACGGTCAAACTCAGGATGGGCGGTAAGTTTGTGAGGCAGCGCCACGTCGTCTCTTCCACAGATCATTCTGTCATCTGAGCTTGACATCGTTTCTTCCTCGACGTCTTCCTGATCTAGCTTAGCCTTTTCCTTCGTAAGGCTTTTGGTTGTCGTCTTTCCTCCAGCAGCAGGTTCACCAGCGTCTGTATTACTGTTGGATGTGTCTTTTGGTTTGGTAGAAATAACGATATCGGTGGCTATATCCTTTCCACTAAGTATCTGAGACATCAAGTCGTCTTCATCGACATCATGGCGCTCTGAAGTGGCTGACACTGTGCTGATTCTCTCTGCTCGTAATGGTGGCTGAGCATAGCTTCCAAAGGGTTTCTTGACAGACATCACCTGCTCTTCAATACCAGCAATGTCATCTGTTATTGGCTTATCTGCATCAGCTTCCGCGGCCTGAATCTGAGACATTAAGTCATCGAGGCCCGCAATAGCGTGTGCAGTAACTGCTGATGACGCATCCTCTAGGTGAACTCGTTTCGGAGGCTCAGCATAGCTTTCCTGAGATGTCTGAACTGCGACCACCTCCTCCTGAATTTCCTCCACATCTCTGAACGGTCTGCCAGAGCTGGTCATTTCCACCTTCTCTGCTCTGACGTCTACAGAGACCGGCTTTGAGTCCTCCACACTGATTCCCGCTATATTCTGCATAAGGGAAGACGTTTCCTGACTCAGCTTCTTTACCGACACTTGTTGATCAGAGGTTCGAGGCGACTGATCCTCAGTGCTGCTGACCACACTCACTTCGCTCACCTGCTCGGATCGCTTCTTTGGGCTGTACGTCACAATCTCTTCTACGTCTTCATATTGCTGACGACGCCGTGGGCTGATGACCTCATATTCCTCGATGATGTAAGAGGTTTTCTTGGGCGGAGCACTTGTCACAGAGACCTCACTGGTTGTGGATTCTGTCAAAGACGCTGGCTGCTGCATTTCGCTTGACTCTGACTCAACGACGGCTGCTGTTATCTGATGGGTGGGGGACGAAGACATACATGCGGCTGACGTTAATTGGCTTTGATACGTTTCCACTTTTTGTTCTGATACGGTGTCCCTCGATTGCCCTTTGTAGGTTGTTTCATGAATCGCGTCATCAGCGTCCGGCTTTGTTTCTTTGCCTGGTACGTTTTCTTGTGTGGTTGTTTTTTCTTTCACCAGCTCAGCTTGTTCTCTTAGGAAGGCTTTTTCTGGGGACTCTGGCCTCGCTGTGACTGCACTATCCAATGGTTGTTTTGTTTCTTTGACGAATACGTCTTCTTGAACGGCAGATTTTTCTTTCACCAGCTCGGCTTGTTCTCTCCGGAAGGCTCTCTCCGGAGACTCCGGCCTAATTGTGACTGTGCTCTCTGATGTTGATCAGTTTTTCTGCAGTTTATCAGGTTGATTTGTGGAATCGCTTATCGATTGTGATACCCGTCTGATCTGGTTTCTTGCTGGGGCTACTTATGATGTCGTTTTTGTCTTTCGTCACCCGGCCTGGTTTGTTTGGAAGGCTTTTCTGGAGATCTGATCGTTGTGACTGTGTACCGATGTCTGATCAGTATTCTGAGAGTTTCTTGTTGTTTTGTGTAATCTGTTTTTATGATCATACGGTCTAGTTTGGGTTCTTATCCAGTTACGCATCTGGATGGCAGTTGTTCACAGTAGTTGCTCTCTTAGGAACGCCTTTTCTGGGACTCCTGACATCGTTTGTCCTGTGCCCCAATAATCCGGGTGTGTTTGGTTCTTTGCCTGGTTCATCTTTCTTGTGGTGGTGTTTTTTTCTTTACAGCTTGGCTTGTTTCTCTCAGAGGCTCTTCGGAGACTTCTGGCCTCATTGGTATGGTGCCTCTCTGATGTCTTGATCATTTTGAGAGTTTTTCATCGGGTTGTTTGTGGAATTGCCTTCATCGATCTGGGATACGGTTGGTCTGGTTTCTTGATGGGCATACTTCATGGATGTCAGTTTTTCTTATCGTCAGCCCGGCTGGTCTCGTTGGACGGCTTTTTTGGGAGGTTGAACTCGTTGTGGGATGGTACCGTGTTCTGATTGTCTTTGAAGAGTTTTCTTCGCTTGTTTTGTGTTATCGTTTTTCAATCGATCGAATAACCAAGGTCTAGTTTGGCTTTTTCTGGGTAGCCTTTTGATGGCACTTGGTCTTTCACAGCTCCTTGGCTCTCTTAGGAACGATTTTCTGGAGACTTGACCTGGTGTCTGGGTGTGCTAGCCGGTGTTGTTGGTTTTCTTGCTGGTTCATTTCTTGGTGAATGTTTTTTTTTTCACCAGCTCGCCTGTTACCCCCTCTCAGGAAGTCTCTCGGAGAATTGGCTAATGTGCATGTGCTCTCTGATGTTGATCCAGTTTGCTTGGTGCAGTTTCATCAGGTTGTTTGCGGAAGTTGTTTATCGATTGGATACCCGCGTTGGTCTGGTTTCTTTGGCTGGGATCTTCATAGATTCAGTTTTGTTTTCGTCAGCCAGCCTGGTTCGTGAAAGGCTTTTCTGGAGACTCTGACTCCGTTGGATGTGTATACCCGATAGTTGATAGTTTCTGAGAGTTTCTTCAGCTTGTTTTTGTGTAAATGTTTCATCGATCGCATACAGCGTCTAGTTTGGTTTCTTTCCGTTACGACTTCTTGGAGGAAGTTTTGTTTTCACCAGTAGCTTGCTCTTAAGGAAAAGCTTTTTGGAGACTTTGATCTTGTTTGTCATGTCTAGTCCGCTGCTTGTTGTTGTCTTTCCTGGTGCATCTCTGTGTGTGAGTGTTTTTTTTTTACGTCGGTCATGTTTTAGGAAAGGCTCTCCTGGAGACTCCGGCTAATGTGACTGTGTCTCTGATGTCTGAATAGTTTTTCCGAGAAGTTTCATAGGTGTTTTTGCGGAAGTTGTTTATCGATTGAAATACGGGTCTGGTTGGTTTCTTTGGTGGGATACTTTCATAGATGTCATTTTGTTCTTTCGGTCGCCAGCCTGGTCTCGATTGGAAGACCTTTTCTGGAGGACTTCTGGCGGGGTGACTGTGCTTTCCGATGTTGATCAGCTTTCTGATGAGTTGCTTCAGTTTGTTTTGTGGAAATCGTTTCATCGATCGTATAGCCAGCGTCTGGTTTAATTTCTTTCGCAGGTGGCGACTCTTGGACGGCAGCTTTGTCTTTCACCAGCTCAGCTTGTTCTCTTAGGAAGATCTTTTCTGGAGACTCTGGCCTAGTTATGACCGGACTATCTAGTTCATGTTTTGTTTCTTTGACGAATACGTCTTCTTGGACGGCAGCTTTGTCTTTCACCAGCTCGGCTTGTTCTTTCGGGAAGGCCCTCTCCGGAGTTTCTGGCCCTCCTACGACCGTGCTATCCGATGTCTTATCAGTTTGATGAAGCGTCTCATCAGTTTGTTTTGTGAAAGGTGATTCATCGGTCGTGATACCAGCATCTGGTTTTGATTGTTTGCGAGGTACATCTTCCTGCATGAAAGCTGCATCTTTCACAATTTCGACCTGTTCTGTTTCGAAAGCCTTTTCTGGCGACTTTTGCCAAGTTGTGACGGTGGCATCCGCTGTTCCATCAGGCTGCTGAACATAGAAGGTCTGATCTGTAACTTTTGTCTCCTCTTCATGCCGTTTGAATTCCTTTTCCGGCTCTCTAGTTGTTAGCTGCTCTTCAACTATTAGTGAGCTTTTATGTACGTCTTCGTCCAGAGTTGGTACAATCGTCTCTTGTTCTTTGTCCAAAGATTCATCTACTGGGAAATCGGACGACTGAACAGCATGCTCATCTTTAACGCCATCTTTGCCTTTCGTCTTATCCACCACCAGAGCAGCTTGTTCTTTGAGGAATGCATCCTCAGGAGATTCCGAGAGTTTTGTCTCTGCACTCTTCTCTAAAGGAACTTGGACATGTCCAATGACGTCATGTTCAGCTGATGTCTTCTCTTCTTTCTCGGATGTCACAGGTGCCCGTACTGTAGCCTGTTCTGTCTCTCTGGCCTCATTCTTTGAATCTGATGTTACAGGTTTTGTTGACATTTGGTGATCAGGATCAGCCACATCGGTTGAGAACTGCTTTACTTCCACAGTTTCTTGTTCGGTTTTGCCTGAATCAATCTGTTGCATGGCTGGTTTGCTTTGAGACGCTAGAGCTACAACGGGCTCCTTTTCGACAAGCTCAGGAACTTTTGCAGCGTCTGCAAAATCATCACGGATTACTTTGAGATCTGCTTCTCCACCAGACTTATCGTCTTTGATGAGATCTGTCTGTTCTGCCAGGAAGGCATCAATATGTGCGCTGTCCTCAGACTGACTAGCTATCGCTGGTGCATGCGTGTCCATGGAAAAGTCACTATGAATTGGCGCATCAGGATGACGTTCCTTCACTAGCTCTGCCTGTTCGGACAGGACATCATCAACATGCACCTTATCATCGAAGCGGAGGTCCTTGACTGGCGCAGATGGTACGAGACTGACCTGTTCTACCGGTTTGTCATCATCAGGCACACCGCCTTGGAGATCAGTCATTGACTGCACCTTCGGAGTCTCTTCGGTCTTTGCAGGGACTGGTCTTTCATCTTTGTCATCCGATGTTGAAGCCATGGGAGTGCTGGATGCTGATACTTCAGTCGCGTGTTTCGCCTCATCCTCCTTTCCTTTCGGCGAAGCTTTCACATCTGCATCGGCCATGGCTTCTAGTGTTGAAGGTTGAACGGTATGAGCCTCGTCATCAGCAAAGTCTTTCTGTAGTTTCAGTTTTGAAGCCTGGTCCTCATCAACCAATGCTTTATCTACACCGTCATCTTTTGAGATAATTTTTCCTGATGTTGCAGTGATCCCCTCTGGTGATGGAGTCACATCCACGGCAGCAGACATTGGAGTTTTGGATATTTCCTTTGCAGCTTCAACTGGTTCAGCTTTCACAAGACCGGGCTGCTCAGTCATGAATGCTGACACCTTCTGTTCTCGTTTCTCGTTGTCTAAGTCAACTTGTTCTTCCATTTTCGTCATACTCGACACCGAAGTTAACGAGGAATCCAGGCTCGTATAGGTCGACGTCTGAACAGTTTCAATGATGTCTGTCTGATGAGATCCCAGCGTTAATTTTTCTGAAGAGATGCTTGTCTCCTCTACTTTCTGCCCAGTTGATTCAGAAGCAGCTCCTTTTTCCTCCTGGTGCTCCTTGGAAAGAATAGTTTGCTCCGAAGGCTGCTTTTCTTTCTCATCTTGAGCCTCAGTTGGGGATTTCTCGGCTGGTTTGGCCTCAGCTTCGATATGAGCATCACCAACTATGATGTCAGAAAGTTTGGAGGTGACTGATGTCTCAACATCAGCTGGAATCACACTTTTATCAATCTTTTGCATCGGAGACGAATCTTGGTACGTCTTAGCAGTCTCGCTTTCGCTTTTCACAGGCATGGATTTGACAGAGGCATACTCAATCGGCTGTGGTGGTGTGAGCTCCGTTGTAGCCTTAGTTTCCGGCTGCGTTTTAGATTCATCGCGACTTTGTGCCTGAATGAGTGATGCCTGCTCTTGTAAAAATGTAGCGACTGGGTCGTCATCATGTGAGAGGTCTGGAGAAGTTCTCGAAACTGAGGGCGCTTGTTTCTCATCTAATTTTTGCTCTTGTAGCTTCTCCATTTCTTCTAAGTCCTTTGCTAGAACACTACTCTTCTCAGAAGGCTTCAATGCAGTTTCTGTACATTCTGCTGTTTCACTAACTGCTTCCGTCACTGGGAACTTGCCATCAATAGGAGACACCGCCAATGGTTCAGCTTGCTCGCTTCGGGCATCAGGTTTGATATCCTGAACATATTTGCTAGGACTACCCTTTGTAGTGTCTTCTGACAGGTGGTGTTCGAGGAGATCTGTTGGTTCTTTTGGGCTTTTCAAGACATCTGGTGATCGCTTACCAGCTACATCAGTCGCTTCGTACGACTTGCCTCCCTCTTGAACGTCACTAGTATCGCTTTCACGTTGGGATGACTTTTCATGAACTGGAAACGTAGGTGCCGTGTGTTCTGTTAACTTGGTCTGGTCCTGAACAAGAGACGCTTGCTCTTTCAGAAACGCGGAGATATCATCCTCGTGGTCTTGTGGGCTTTCACTGACCTTGGTATCGAAGGACAGGTGTTTTTCATCGGCCACTGTCGGCTTTGATTTTGCCAGATCTTTCAAGTCAGCTGAATGAGAACTGACCTGTGCGTCAGGCGTAGTAGCAGTTTCTAGCTCCGAATGCCGCTCAGGAACAGCGATCTCTGGGCTGCTGAATTGATCCAACCCTTTCGGTAAAGATGGAGGTTCATCGCACACTTCCGGGATAGTGAATTCTTTCTGTTCCTTAACAGGTTCCCCGGGGCTTGGTTTGCCTTCCGCATGATGTTTGTCAGTACCGAGCGTCTCTGATTCCTGGATGTCTTTCGAATCATGTACGGATGGACGAATGTCTGCACCACTCGCTATAAGTGTCTCTTCATGTGTACCTTTGTCGCGAGAATCACTTGGGATGTTCGATGGTTTAGCATGTTCTAGAGACTCATCCGCTGTGGTTGCCGAGTGCTCAGTCTTAGTCTGGACAAGTGACACCTGCTCTTGAAGAAACGCACTTATCTGGCTGTCATCATCTCGCGTGTTTTGACTGTCCCTTGGCTCCTGAGGTGAGGGTTTTTTACCTGCATCTACTGGCTGGAAGCTTTCTTCACCTTTCGAATCGTCAGAAACTACCTGAGACACTTTGTCAGGCTTGTCAGGCACTGAAACAGTTTTTAAATGTTCATCCGATGCGGAGGTAGAAGTTTCTTGACTGGGAGTTTTGTCTTGAATCTGAGACACATCTGCTGGTGTAACTTGTGACTTTGTGTCATCAGCCTTGCTTTCTTTGTCAAGTTCTTCTGAAGCCACTTTGTCCGAATGGACTGTTAGGCTGGACGTCTGTGTAAAACCTGTACCTGCCTCCATGGTCTTTACTGAGCCCCTCACTTCCTCGACAGCCGATTTCATTGGTTCCGTATTTGCTGGTAGATCGCCGAGGTACGATCCTTGCGTCAGACTCGTATCTTGTGCTGGATGAGCAGCTGGAACAAGTTTAGAGTGTTCAATCTCTTCTTGAACAAGAGAAGCTTGCTCGCCGAGAAAGACGTTGATTTTGTCATTGTCGTCTTGTGAGACCTGCGGTTTTGATTCAGAAGATGAGCGAATTTCCTCCACTGCTGGCCTTTGTCTGTCATCTTCTACTGAGTCCTCAACATGATCTCTCTGTTTGGCAAGCTCCTCTGACTTTTTGTAGACATCTGGTGTTTCATGCACCATTTTGTCAGTGACCTCGATCTCCTTGAGTTGAGCAGCACTTGATTTGAAATCATCCGTTGGGATGTATGCAAGGTCTATATCCTCCTTCTTATCATCGTCTTTGACGTCAGCCTGTGTTTCGGGTGTTACTTTGTCATCGTCACCATACAGATCTTCGATCTTGACGGTGCTGAGCTCAGTCGCTCCACTTGCTGTGCTGACATCTCGTGGTGCTGCCTCACTGAGCTCAGTTGCTCCGCTAGCCGTGCTGACATCTCGCGGTACTGCCTCTTCCAGAGATCTCTCGTCTACGCTGGGCAGGTGCGGCGCGTCAGCGTTCCAGCGGTCCCGGGACGGCGAGCACGGCGATGGAGTGGTGGTGCTGCTGGCAAGCACCACCATCTCCGCCCGCTCTCGCTGCACTGTCTCGTGCCGCGTCTCGGCCTCAACGCCGCTCTCCACGTACGGCTCACCGATCGGGTACATTTCTCGCCGTGGCGACGTGTAGATGTCGTCCAGCTGCCTCGAGTTCTTCGGGCTTACTTCTCCGGCCTCAACGTAACTTGGGCTCTGACTGAGAGACTCACGCGTCTCTCCGCCAGCGTCAGTCGACGGCAGCTCTTCGACTTGAGGCTCTTCCGGTGAGCTATCTTTGGTGCGGCGATTAAGTTCGTCCTTCGCGCCCTTTGGTGAGGTCAGTTTCTCCTCGGCAACTGACTCCTTCTCCTTTTCCGTGTCCTCCTCCGTCGGCGGCTCGTGGCTCGTGGTCATGACGCGTTGTATGTCGTCCATACTTCTGGCAGGTTCCGTTGTCGGCAGATGCTGCACCTCGTGTTCAGGAAGCTCTAGTGCCTCGTGCTCAGGAAGTTCAGCGACCTCATCCGGTGTCTTGACAGCGTACTTCTTCTGTGCAGACGCTCTCTCCAGATATTCCAGCTTCATCTGCCCCTCGGACGGCCGCGGTGGAGACTTCTGTTCGCTGCTGGCGCGAAGGAGCACAGCTTCGTCGATGTCTGTACGACGCAAAACCTCCTCAGATGACTGGCGCAGGTCTTTGGAATCCTCTGTGGTCGGGCTCTGCTTCAAGCTGTCTATCTTCTCATCGACCTTCCGAAGTTCGAGGGAGTCCGTCTCAATCTCACGACTGAAGTCACCACTCATTTGCTCCAAGGAGTCGCCTTCCTGGACCTCCTCGATGAAGCGTTGCACTTCTGTGGTGACTTTCGTCACTGTGAGCATATCTCCAGCCATGGTGACCTCTTCAATGTCACCCGTGCCTCGCATTGTGCTGGCTTCCTGCTCCTGGCTGGTCTTGGCTTTTGGCGTCGACGTTGCTGGGGGTCTAATGGCTTGCGCTCCTTTCGGCTTGATGCTGCGAACATGCTTAGGCGATGCAGGTGGTTTGATACGGGATCTCGCACCGGTAGATTTTTCTGCCTTGGGCTCTTGACGTGCCTTACCTTTCTCTGACACCTTTTTCGTCTCACCGGTCTTTGTAGCTTTTGTCTCAGTTACCTTAGATACAGCTTTACTCTCAGCTGCTTTTGTTTTCGTTTCGGGCTTTGTTTGTTTTGCCTTCGTCGTTGTCCGTGATACTTTCTTTTCTTCAACAATCATTGTGTTGCTCACGTCTTTCTTTGCCTTTACTGGAGTCGCCTCTCTTTCATCCTTTGGCAGACTGGCGATGCTACCATTCTTACCCTCTGAGCTATCATCTGCTTGTTTGTTGTCATCTTTTGCTGCTTTCGTCTTCTTTGGCCGAGACACTGCCGTAGGCCGTGGCTCCTTCGGTGCGTCTGCTTTCTCTGGTTTCGGCTTCGGCTTTGCAGCTGGCGGCCTCTCTGCCCTTTCCCTATTCGCCTCTTGCTTCTTCGCCTTTATCTCAGCCAGCAGCTCTTTGTCACCTTTGTCGGTTCTTTTGACAGTGTCGGTGGCGTCTCCGTTTCTCGTTTGTCTGCTTGTTGACCGAACCCGTCGTTTCGGCTCCACTTCTACTCGTTCAATCCTTTCTGCACGAGTGCCAGCTGGTGGCGCCTTCGGTCCTGACTTCAGCAGCGTATCGAGGGTCTTGTTCTTCTTGACTCCCAGTGATTTGACGTAGCACACGGGAGTCTTCATGAAGTCGAGGTGCTTCAGCCGGTCAAGGCCATCGAACACCTTCTGCTGTGGCGTCGAGCCGGGGAAGAGCAGTCTTGTGACAGTGTCGTGCCTGTCATCTGGCACCCACACGAGCAGACAGCAGATGGACACTAGGTTTGCCACGGGGAACTCCCTGCCCTTGACGCGAAGCGTGACACGCGACTGATCGGGGCCGTCCGTCCAGCTCTTGAGAAACGCCTGCATCTCGTTCGCGTCCTTCTGTGGGTTCAGCACGTACAGATCCAGCCGGCCATGGCCCACCTTGTGGTACAGGTTGATTGGATCGCCTGAATTCTCACGCAGACATGGCGTCGGCTTCAGTGACAGCGCTTTGAGATTTTCCAATAGTCGCTGCGCCTCGAGTTGTGTGTTAACCAGTAGTGGGTCCGCGTCCTTGTCTACGTCTGCAGATGACTTCTGGTCCACCAGGTTGGCAAAGAAGTGCCCCATCTGTGGATACGTAGCATGGTCGACCTTGCGCTGCAGCATCGCTGACATGCCCATGAGGTTGCCGTTATGAAGTCGCGACATCAAGACCGCGTCCAGCCGATCCAGGTGGCGGACAAAGTTCCAGCAGCAGGCGCGCCGGCTGAAGCCGCCGTCGAAGAGGATGTTGAAGCCGTTGATGCCAAACATGGCCGCGTCGCCCTGCCCGCCGGGGAAGACGTAGAGCGTTGGCCTGCTGAAGCGGATGTTGCCCACCACGTCGGACGGGCTCAGGAGGTCCTCGAGAGAAGCAGGATTCAGGAAGCCGGACAGGTATTCACGAAAAGCAGCCACCTGCGGCGGCGCGGCGTCCCGATCAGGTGGGTTCATCTGCACTTTGCTGGCGGCGAACACGGGGTCCTTGAGGAGGGCCTCGGAGCGCCAGATGCCCTCCTCCGGACAGTGGATGTGTACGCTGAGGCTGGATTCATAAGCACGGTTGACTCGCTGGACATCAGTCTCCCGGAGCGCGTCCAGAAGGTCATTGCCGCTGAACGTACCGTCCTGGAAAATAGCGTAATAGAGTGGACATTTAGTGGGATCGCATAGAAACAATCATTGTGTTGAACGGACGGGGACGATTAGGCACCTAATTGCTATAACGTCCTAACTCAACCGTCGGTAAAGCTTTCTATTCATCATATTAAAGGAGAAAGAGCGAGCGCAATACAATGCAGTGTATAGCAAACAGTGTACTTTTGCACAAAAGGTACTCTGTTTGATACGTTTTTTAACGATTTCATATAGTGCTTACGATACACAGAACTAAACGTATGAGTCCACTATAAAGTCTTGAGCAGATATAATTGCATCCCTTTTATATTTAAGCAAATTAATCATTCCAACTAAAAAACGGATAATTCATGTACGCTCTTTTGAAGATACACTAAGCACAGTGCCGTATCATTCTCAACCAGCTGAACGAAACACAAGTGGGCCGCGTACCTGAAGTATCCAGGAGCCGTTGCCGCTGAACACGTATCCGGCGTGGATGAGGTGCCGGTGTCGGGTGAAGCTGGCCAGCATGTTCTTCAGACACTGCTGGAACGTGTACACCTGCGGGTTGACCAGGATCTCCGCCACGACGTTCTCCGTGGCGAACTGGATGAGACGCTCGCCTGTGGTACGGCAGCACAGCGTTAGGGGAGGTTTAACTAGCGTAAACGGAGGTATCTAACTGGCTCGGTTGTTCGCCTGTGGCAGAGAAACACAGTGCACTTTTAGTCTAAGTAAACTAAGGAACGCAAGGTAGGGGAGATTTAACTAGCGTGAACTCTCCTAACTGGCTCAGTCGCTCTCCTGTGGCACGGAAGCACAGTGTAAGGGGAGATTAAACTAGCGAAAACTATCCTAACTTGCTAAGTCGTTTACCTTGGGAGACGGAGGATAGTGTCAGGGGAGAGTAAACAAGTCTGAAACTCAATTAAAATATATGGTATGTATGCCGAACCTAAGGGAATATTTTTGCTAATATTTACTAGAAGTGCAAAAACTATAATTTTGGCTGTGACTAAATTTACAATTATTATATGATATATATTTTATTTTAATATTAATAATTTAATATATATATATATATATGTGTATATATATATATATATAAAACTATATGTGCCAGCTGGTGGACACTAGACGGTGTGTTTCGGTGCAACAGCAATATCGCAATGTCACTGTGATTGATGAGCAGCAATCACGATGGTGGCTCAAAACAGGAAAGGCATTATATAAACAATACCTAGCTTGCCTCGTCTACGGTTGGGTAAAATGGGCAATTGCCCTCCCCCTCCCAACTGTCCGCAATCGGGAAAAAAATGAGACATGTCATGATATAGAAGGAAATCTAAGCAATTTGTACAAAAGTAAGTTTGCTTTAAATCGGCTACCCATGCAAAAGCAAGCAAAATCCGATGAGATTTCAGAACTGTGTGAGACTTTTAGGAATGTTGCCCCCCCCCCTTCCAGCTCCCGTTCTGGATCCGCCGCTATGACCGCTGACGATTATAGTTGCCGCCAGCGCTTCACCGAGCTGCTCTCTCTGGGCCAATTCTGCCACCGCTCGTAAACGGTCAATGTCAACCATCGGAAATTTCTGCCCATTCCATAAAGTCCTGAGCGGTGGTGGCGACGGCGGCCTGTCATTGGGCCAGCCGCGGGGGAACCGGCCAGGATAAATTGACCACTGAAGCACCTCTTCACCACCAATGGGTGATTGGTCTCCGAGGGCGGCAGTTTGTTTGATCCAATTGAAGCGGGATGTGGAGGGATATTGACGGTTGACGCGGGACAGGGACGTAATGAAATATTGGAAAACTGTTTAAGTGGCTCATATTGGAATGTGATGTGGTTGTAGTTTGTACCAGGCAAATATTGGCACACATAGGTACCATGTATCACTTACATCATCGACCTATATATTACTGTCGATACAATAGCATATGGACACATATCAGATGGAAACTAAACATCACAGAATGATGTTAGGTTTCCGTTTTCGGAGTACCTAACCAAATTTTTACAGCGATCTATTTGCTCTAAACAACTTTACAGGATCACAAAATTGTAGGTCATCACAATACAGTCTCTAGGAAGTTTGAATCAACTCTTTTCGTATTGCCCAATTTGTGAATAAAACTTCCATGCTTTTAAAAATAATCACCAACAGGTTCCATGTCGTAATTTCCCGCCGCAGAGCTGTCGCTACTAACCGCCAGCCTCTCCTGGTATCATGAATACTCAGCAGCTGCTAACGCTCCTCACAAGGTCGTTATTACGGGAAAAGCGGCGGCCATTTGTCCTGCCGCCTGAGAGCGCGCCTGTAAGCGCGACAGCAGCGGTGACACAGCATGTGACACAGCATGTGACACAGCATGTGACACAGCATGTGACCGCTGTGCTGATGAGTTGCGGAACGACCCGCTGATCACATGCCGGAGGCGCCCCTCTGTTGTTGGCACGTGGCCAAATCGATGCCGAACGCGGGTCAGGAATCTAGATGACGGCATTTGCATTTGTTAAGAGAGGAAACGGACTTAATGGTGTGCTGGAGGAATCGAGCAGGCAGAATGGGGATGAATATGAGATCAATTAATGTACAAATGCAGCTTTTATTTGATGTTGTTACCCATGTGTTGTTGATAAAGTACTAAAGGTGATATTTTCCCCCGTAGCATATGCTTATTCATATATTGCTTAAAATGTCTAGCAGGTTAAAGTTGCGCCTCTAAACTCATCCAATGAAATGAAATTGCACGATCTTATTGCAGAGGTAAGCGTCCATAAAATGAACTATTTGTCAGGGTTGTAATGATCGAAATTCATTCACAAAAATATTTAGTTTACATGTTTTGCATTAGAAACCATTGCAATAGACACGCGGACGTAGTTTCCGAAATATTTAAATAATCAAATGTTTTCCAACAAGTGTTACAATTAAAAAGTAAATAATCTTGTTCATTTATTTATATGTCTATAAAGTCTCATAGTATTAGTCAAACCTGCAATAATAAATAAGAAGATTTCAGCATTCGCTCACACTCATCTAAGGGCCAATGGGAAGGGGGAAGTCTTCCATCCCAGCTCTTTCTGAAATCTTTGCTACTCCTCCAACCCCGTATCGCCGGTCCATTTCGCCTGTATTTCGGCAATAGACCAATCCAGCAAAACGCCCACTTCCCGCCATTTATCCCGCCCACTGCGTCACCAGCCTGCCTTTCCGCTGCTCCGAACCACCAGCCCGACCAAGTCAGCCCCAGTCATTCAGGACCAAAGCAGCCACCGCCCTCCTTTAGCCTCCGGACGTCCCGCCCTCGTCCCCGGGAACAGGATCGACATCGGGAGCGTGGGGAGTGGAGGGTGGGGAGGGGAGGGGGGACAGCCCCCGGATATGTGCCATGGCCTCGTTTAGGGTCATCAACAAAAAACGAACGTTTTTTGCTGCATGGAGCCGGCTGTGGCTGTCTGGACTCATCTCCGGCGGCGGTATTTCCTCCGGCGGTAGCGGTGCCGACACTCACAATGGCACGTGACAGCGGGCTGGAGCCAATCGGCCAGCCACTATAGACGTGCCAAGATAGAGAAACGGCGGGGGCAGATAGAGTAAAGAGGGGCCGCGGCGGGAAATAGAGGAAAGACGGTCGGAAAATATCCCTCTATCCCCTCTGTGAGGATAGAGCGGAGGTGGAGGATAGAGGAGAGATGGGCGGCGGCGGGAGATAGAGGACTAGACGGGCGGCGGCGGGGAGAATAGAGATAGAGGGGCGGCGGGAGATAGAGAGAGGACGGCTGCGGCGAGATAGAGGATAAGGGCGGCGGGAGATAGAGGCTAGAGGGGCAGCGGGAGATAGAGGATAGAGGGGCGGTAGGAGGGGCGGCGGGAGATAGAGGAGAGACGGGCGGTGGGCGGGAGATAGAGGATAGAGGGGCGGCGGGAGATAGAGGATAGAGCATAGGCAGTGGTTTGTAGAGGATAGGAAGGTAGGTGAAAGAGGGGGGATGATAAGTGTTTTGGTGAGGGATAAAGAATAGAGGGAGGTACCAGAGGGGTGAAGGATAGATACCACGTGCCAGGGGGATATGGGTAGAGACCACGCGGCTCAATGAGCGTTGGGACGGTGCCCTGCCGTCGCACTATACGCCCTGTTCATGTCCAGGAATTCCTCCCCGCCGCGCCGTCTGAAGGGGTGGGGCCGTGCCTTTCCGCCGTACCATGCTCATCTATCAAATCACTGCGACGGCTTATGAAGGCGGTACAGCGGCTGGCGGCACGCGATTCCGTGCTGCCAGCCCAGCGTCAGGCAACTGCCAGATTGCAGCAGGCGGCTGCCAGATTGCAGCAGGCGTTTTTACAGTAGAATGTCTGAACAGCCAGTCGTTAACGAGACTTCGTGGCGCTGCGCCTTATTTCCTCGACCGCGTTCCATTCGGTAAGGAATGACGGAAAAGAGGGAATTTGTAAAGCACATAACGACGCTGGTGTGGACAATTTGAAAAAAACATGGGGTGAAGGTGATTGCACGTCAATGTTGAAGCACGTGCAATGCTTTTAGCCATGGACGTCGTGTTCGTCATCAGGAATAAACGGCGTGGCTGGATAATGTGTGCAGGATCGACTTATGTGCGTTTTGACTTTTATATCTTACTTCTTTCAACCACCCAGGGGTGCAAAACACAGCTAACCGTATTGGAGTTGACAACGATCTGAATTTATAAATGACTGCGAGTCTTTCTTTTTGTACCAGAAGTTGTATTTAATCTGATAAATGCTAAGTTCATCCATACCTTTTTACTTGCTTAAATTGAATTGGTAGGATCTAGAATGAAATGTCACTCAAATGTGAATGCCTACAAGAATATATTCCATTGTACACCTCAAGCAAGTGTCCTGCGTTGCGGAACATACGGAAATCTACCTTTGAACCATGTCTGAATTGTGTGTCAACATGAGAGCAAACATTGCATGATGTCATTTGTCAGTGGATTAAATGTGTCTTGTGGTATGCCGACCATGATCTTACACAGGAAAAGCAAAGTCATAAATCATCAGCAATGCGGTTAGAGCTATGAATCATGTTTTGCCAAGTCGAGGCAACCTAGGACACGCAAGAAGGAAATGAAACACTAACCGCTGGGTACACTTTAAACTCACTGAGTTAAAACTGCTGTGGAGTTTGAACTCACCAATTTTGGACTGCTGTGGAATTTTAACTTAGCGAGTTTGGACTGCTCTAGATTTGGAACTTATCGAATTTGATCAGCTCTTAGAACTTACTGAATATGAACTGCTCTGGGCAACTAACACGCCGAATTTGAACTATCGCTGCATTGACTAACTCCCCCACTTTGAACTGTTCACCGTACTGATATCTTACCGAATTTGAACTGTTCTCCTTCGGGGTTGGCGTCGATGAGAGCCTGCAGCTCCTGACCCAGGTCGACCCCGCACTGCTGCTGGTTCCATGATGAGAGCCCTGCCGAGAAAACACCACATTGGTCAGCTTGATGATCACTCTTAAATACCACCTCGCGTTATGCACTGACAGTATTCACAGCATCCACAGTATTCAACACTGATGCTCAGTCAGATCACCGCTATACTTAACACCATACTGTCTGTCTGATCAAGAGTACGGTGGTGTCATTACTGGACATCTGACGAAACCATGACTGATCAGGTCAGTCGGATCTGATCAGCGGGATCGAATTAGAACTCAGATCCCACTGATATCAGATAGATCCCAGCTGGATCTGATCATATCTCGTTGTTTCTAAGATGGAACACCAGTCAGAGTACTTGTCGATCTTTTTAAATGATATAACCTGCCGTTGATTCTGACATGACCGTATCTAGGATTTATTTTTGGACAGCAGTGTCAGCGTCGTCTGTGCAGTATTCGACGAGTGGAGTATGGACCTGGCTGCTTTAACGCGATCAGAGAGCAGACACGCGCCACACGACTCCCCAGCAGGACCGCAGCACAAAGGTCAATTGGATTAAACTCGAGTCGACTATACGCAGTTGGGACAACTTTCCCGGAATCAGGATCGCAGGGTCATTACGGAGGCGGTGTTGAAGGCGAAGGAAGTCTCACGTTCTCGGGCGTGGTTCTCGGGAATAGTTGGTTAATAAAAACGTGAGGTGTAGATGAAAAAGGGATGCTGATTTGTTGATTGTTTTTGGTGATAGACGGAAAACATTGCGTAGTCTGGGTGCTTTTGATGGGGCGGCAATTTTATTAGCAATGTTTTAAGCCAATATGTGTTAACAGATGCATGATATAGTAACAACCGATGCAATAGGAAGGCGAGTTTAACGACCACTCTCCAAGCTATAGAGGGCTTTATCTGTGATTGGTTTTATCGTAAAACACTTTTACGTGGACTTGACTAGCAGTGTCTGGACACCGTACTTTATCCTCCTGCAAGCCACACTACTCATCAACTGAGCTGCACGTTAACGCGATTTGTTTCATGACATACGTCACCGCTGTGTTTATGGGACGGATAAATCTGAACCGAACATTATACGTGACCAGACTGTAGACAGAAAGCCAACCCAGTCGATAAACAGTCAAATCAACGGTCATAGCATCAGGAGCCGCTGCCATCAACTGTAAACGGGCCATAGGGGGATACACTGGCAGCAGCACTCTGGAGCGATCGTTTAACGCTAGGGCCTGAAAAGACTCTGATAAATGGTAGTTTCCAAAGGGCAATTGCTGTTGCAATATCAGTAGCATGCCCAGCCATTTATGAAACAATAAATTGCTCTTATTGTTTCAGTAACCAAACGAGTTGCACTAAGCACTCTTTGCTAATGTGAAAGAACGCTTAAGGACCTTGCTTTGCATTAAAAAGGGCTGAATATATTAATTACCTACTGCATTGTCTGCAGTTTGTGTCACCCTGTTGTCATGTATTGTATATGCTATGTGTTAGCAGAATAATGTCACATGTCACGCAGTCACCCCAGTCACCACAGTCACCACAGTCACCACAGTCACCACATCACCACAGTCACCACAGTCACCACAGTCACCACAGTCACCACAGTCACCACAGTCACCACAGTCAACACAGTCACCACAGTCACCACAGTCACCACAGTCACCACAGTCACCACAGTCACCACAGTCACCACAGTCACCACAGTGACATGAGAGCAGAGTGCGCAGTCACATATGATCTGCCTGCAGAGGATACCACACTGTCAGTCGCTTCGTGCTAGGTCAATATCATGCGTCCATTCGTCATCCCAGTAATTAGGAGCGTCTGGTGGGGGAACGCTCCTCATCCCAGTAATTATGAGCGTCTGGTGGGGGAACGCTCCCTATCCAGTTAATTAGAGCGTCTGGTTGGGGAACGCCCTCATACCCATAAATTATGAGCGTCTGGTGGGGGAACGCTGCCTCATCCAGTAATTAGGAGCGTCTGGTGGGAACCTCCTCATCCCAGTAATTAGGAGCGTCTGGTGGGGAACGCTCCTCATCCCAGTAATTAGGAGCGTCTGGTGGGGAACGCTCGTCAACAGAGGTAGAGCCTCCTGATTGGTTGATGAAGCCTCCTGATTGGCTGACTTACCGACTTTGTGTTTATCGGACCAGTGTTTGTCACATTGGAGTGTTTGTCACAGTGTTTGTCACACAGTGTTTGGAGATTGGAACGTGCTCTGACGCTTGGAAGGGATTTTCTTGAGCTGTGAACCCCCCATTTCCGTCCACGGTTTGTTTTAATTAAATGTTCGTTAACTGCGCTTTGCATATCTGTGACAGCGTTGAGCTTGCAGGAAATTTATACGATTTATTTGCTAGATGGATGCAGAATATATGTGTATATAAAATGTGCCAATCGAATTACTAGACTACCTTTGCCCAACAAACCGTACTTACATTCATTAAAGTTTGTTTAAAGGGACACTGCCTCTTCCGGATTATATCGCAAAAACAGACTTAAACAAGTCCTGGGGACTATTTATGATTTGTAATTGTCGCCAAAGGCTTACCCAAGCAGCACAAATGCAGAAAAACACGAATTTATTTCATTTTCAATTATTATCTAAGAACTGATTGCGATTTCTACTCACCACTAGATATATGACAGCGATTGAGCACCATATTCAGCGCAGTTGAGGCATTTACCTCTTGCGTTGTTTACACAAATGAGATGCCTGTGCAGGGAGTACCTGAATACCTACTAAGTTTACGATGCATGGCCACTACACAATTTTTGTTGACTAAATACTAATTCAGTACTCATATTCGCCGCGATTCGCCAGTCACATGAGGCAAAAAGCAGATGCAAACAATGTATGCAATCCGATACAATAAAATCGGTCGAAAAAAATACATAAATGTTAGGAAATATAAATCCCTTCGGAAAAGTCTATATCCCTTCGGAATTTATCTTTGAACTTATATTTGTATTTATGCCTATTATTGAGCTCAAGTCAGGCGTAATAAGACATGAAATGATTTCTGACATTACAAATTTGGACAGAGTACTTGAGCAAAAATATCACCATTTACAATTGTTGCACAACGCTGCAATTAATTTATTTTAGTACGTAGTGGTGAGTGGACTAGTCAAAGTCATTAGCTGGAAGATAACGGAATTTTGAACAAGATATTTGCCGTTTTCACGATGGATTATTTTGCGCGAAATGTTTTGAAATATTGTAAAATGTTTTAAAACATTTCGCGCAAAATAATCGAACGTGAAAACGGCTAGTGTTAGAGTAAATTATACTTCCTTACCAATTAAAAACGCTTGTCATAGCCTGTGAAATCCCGAAAGTCATTTGTATCATTCATTCAAAGTGATTAAACACATTGAACACAGAACAGACGTGGAACTAGAGTTCTTTGCTGACAGACCTGAATGGTTTGTGTATTTGTCTGCCAGGCTAGCTGACTTTTCGGGCTTATGTCGTGCCTAGCAATGGTACCAAATCATTCCATTACATGAGTTTGGTACGTTTCAACCGTTTTCACACATCGCGTGTTTTTACGAAATGATACCCAGGCATCTACTTCAATAACTCGGCATGGGATCGTAGTTAAAGGAAAGCATGTTCCGGAGCAGTCAGATCAGACCGGTTCAGACCAGTTTGCCCGGGTCTCTCGGGCTTTCGTGTGCAGTCTGGAATTCCAATTCGGCTGAACCGTCCCGGGCCAAATCGAGTAGGTCTCAGACGGAGGTCCCAGGAGACGACGAGCCGGCTCCACCATTGGATGAATTGGATCAGGCCTGTGCTGCTATTGGCTGGATCGAAGAGAACCTTTGCCGCCATTGGTTGGATTTCAGGGGCCAAGGCTTCCAAATTGCGTTTGGAGATGAAACTTTCCACACGGTCGTCACTGACTGAGGTTTCCCGGACTTTCTGAGGCTCAACATCTTTAGGCATATTCAGCAGAGGCCTACTTTGAGTCTCTTCGAGCGCCTTTCCATATTAATGGATCTTGGAAGGTAAATGAGAAGACATGTATTATATTACGCACACGTTTGCTTTGCCATATCAAATCAGATGCGGGTAGTCGTTTGAGCTAGCTCTTGTTCTACTTTTCGACAGACATAAAATAATGAGATATCGGATCTCACAGTGAGAGAACGTACCAGCTCCTTTAATGCTGCTGATTGCAATAAATTTTACCGTTTCCACTCCTCACTAGTAACCTAAATACTTATGTAAATTAATGCTTTCCTTCTGATGGTAATATCAAACAGTATCCATGCACTTAGCTGTCAGCTACTTTCCAGTTTCCACCGTCTCTATGACGTATTTTTGGAATGATATTACCCGTCTGATAATATTGTCGGCCAGCACGACCAGCTTCGTGTGCCGACTGAATGTCAGGGGCGGCGGCGGGTGGCTCACATTTGACATTTGGTGTCGAGCGCACTCGTTAGCCTCAGGCTCTATTGATCGGCCTAGCGCGCCGACCCGGGCCCGAGCCTCCGAGCCCCCGAGCCGCCAGTCTGATGACCGCCCGACCGTCGCTTCCGGTCCCTCTGACCTTGACCTGACCTCTGCACCGCGGGAGGGATGGGAGGGGAGTCTGTAGACACCAACTGCCGTTTCCGGGCCTTGGTGACCTTGACCTGACCTCCACACGGAGACAGGGCTGTGCAGGGCGTCTAAGGATGGCTCCTGTCTGCCGGCACTGTGAATTGTGATTACATGTGGCGAACTTCTGGAGATAAGTTAAAGTTAGTTTTCTGCGGTAGCATCCGACGGGAGGTGTTAAGCGTTCCCTGGTGTTCACATCACTCATCTGTTGGTCTAGCGTCAACACCTCTCGTCAGAGGAAAGCTATCTGGGGTCAGGTCAGGTCCCTGACTCACTCCGCCGATAGCTCTCACCCGGTCCGGGGAGGGGCCCAGACAGCCCCACCCCCGGGTGCCGGGTCGTTAACCTCATGTCTGAGTCCACTCCGATCCTCTGCCGGGGAGAGGGAGGCGTGTGTGTCTGGGTCAGTGACCACTCGTTCTCATCAGGCGGTCCTCACCGGCATGTTTCTAGATCGAATGGACCGGCTGACATTTGATCGGACATGTGATTCGCTGGCATTTTGGCTGGTATATGGTACTGAGGTTCCAAGCAGTTACAATGTTTTTTTTTCGAATACAATGTAGTGTTACTTTGTTTGATACTTGCTGAATTTTCAGCACGTTGAGGTGAACGGAATATAATACATACACAAAGTTAGAGCGTGTCTATTAAACAAAGATGGCCACAAGTTTTGATATTCTTTATCCATAACTTGTATTCATTGCATAGCAACGACCAGCATACTATTGCACTTATCTTGAATTGTGTATCAATCAGTGCTAAATGCGTGATTGCAGTTGCACAGTGGAAGTGGATTATAGTTGTTGGTGTCATATTATTTAGGTTCGAATTATTGCTATGTCCAATAGTGATCTTTTGCAATGATTGAATAACAAGCGTGACCCGAAGTGTGGCATTCAAGCAAGCTTAAGGAAGATACTAGCTGGATCACGTGTCATGTTTTGGGTTTATTTTCTAATTCGCTGCAAAATGAACAGAGTTAGTCTGGGTTGTTTGCCTTCAGTGGACTATTATATGTCTCTGAGACCACCAGAAACTCAACGAATAATAAAAGTATGGCCTGACCGAGGATCGAACCTGCGGAATGTTGCTGCAGTCAGCTATTGAGAACAGTGGATGGTCTCCTGAAAACAGTCATGGTCTCCTGAAATTGTAATAGTTCCATACAGATTGCAGAGCCAGACAGCGCCACCATGCTATTTGCAGGTGGCACTGTAATTGTAACAAAAAAGCGATTTGTATTCAAATTAGTACCTACTAAATATTTTTTCCTCACTTCTGATGTGTAAACATCACTCTCATACCACAATTTGTTAACCAAACAATATTTAAACCCGGAAAGTTGGTAAGCATCAATCTTACCCTCTGAGAACCTGCGATAATATCGTGCTATTAAATCTTCTCCAAACATGTGGCTCTCGTTAGAGACACGACCAACGCCTGCATACGGTCTCTGAGAACTCTCTATAGTCTTTCGCGTCTTCCAGTGTGCTCTGGTCACTGACAAACCATCCAAGAGAGCACATTTGAAACATCCGCAGAAGTGACGAAGCGTGAGAACTTTCAAACGAGACAAAAATAGCCATAGCAGTTCGCTTTTCCTCGACTGCCATGAGAATGATTGGTGGCTTGGAGGCAAGCCTCCAGTTCGATGAACCAGACTGCCCGCCGCCTCCAAAGATGGGAAGGATGACAGAGTGCATTATTGCTTTTGAAAATGGAGCCGGTGGAGAGAGATACTAGGCTGCAGAAATACTCCGATGCAGATAGATGTGCAGCCGGACCATACAGGACAGGCGCGGGACAGTGAACAAATATCTCGTGCTAGAAAATCGGCTGTTTGATGCTCGACTGAATCAGAAGAGCCAAAAAGACGTACCAAAGAAGAGTCGATTATCCGGCCTTAAAAGTGAAAATATAGAATAGGTATTGTGACACCGGCCAAGGTTGTCAACGAAGCAAAATAAAAAGCATCGTTGTGTAAGCATTACTACTTTAGACCCTGTTTCTTTGGCAGATATGCAAATATTAGTCGCAAAAATAACCGTATTCATGTCATCCTGATCGTTTTTTTGCCTGGCAACCAATCTTACACAGTAGTAACAACACATCAAATATTTCCACTGGCCATTCACATTAGCTTACGGTAGCCAGATGGTAACCGTCATCAACGGAACCCGATAAGCCGATCAGTTTGTTATCGCGCACTTATCCGACCCGACTACACGGTTATTGTCATAAGCACGCGCCCTGAAATAACTCTGAGAAATGCACGTCCTGGAGCGGAAGGGGTGGATTTCTCCCCCTCTTGAGCTTGGCTCCTATGGGACGTATAAAAAAATACCGTTATAAAACTCCTCAAAAATAATTTTGAAACAATTGCAGTCAGCTCAGGTCAATAATGAGGTCACCAGAAGTGATCAAATGATCAAAGCTCATATTTTTATGTTGTAGGACTTCGCTCCAGAAACCCAAAATATATCAGGATGAAGGATCTACGATACCTAGGAGCAAACGAAAAGGAATCGAAATATCTCCTCAAATTTAAGCTCAGATAAAAAGTTTAGGCTCCAGTTGTCGTCATACGTCATAAAGGCTATTTTGTTAAACATTTTTTCGCAAATAATTTTAACTTAAAACAGATAAGCAAATAATATTGCCCTCACTGTGTTTGTCTCGTCAAGGCGCTTCGAATCAACTTTATTTGGCCAGTCAAGGTCAACATATAAATTGCAATTTTTTTAAGTGGACCTGATGCCGTCTTTTATAAATAAAAAAAAATCGAGCCGCTGGCTCGTTTTTTATGTTAGAATCAGCGAGGGAGATGTTTTAGCGTCGACATAGCGTCTCAGATTTGCAGCAGCAAAGCCAAATACAATGAAGGTATCCTACATTATGCCCAAACATAGCAAATTTCCAGTCCAGAGGCCATTCTTAAAAAAATGAGTCGGTGGTTCGATTTTTTTATAAGAACACCCTCAGGTCTGTTACCTGACCTGAGATGACCAGAGATAAAGAGTTGCACATAATATGGGTAACTGATTTCTAAACAGCTTTTTCTATCCTCGAAAAACTTAGGGGCGGAGTTCTCCCCTCTCCAGATCCCGAGTTAACGGAACCCGATCAGCTGGGTCGACGGTAACCGTCAGGAGTCCGGACCCCATCAGCAGTGCTGACGGTTACCGTGGCAGAGGCTGATCAGCGGAGCCACTGGAGCGTGCGGAGACCGCTCTCCGCTCAGAAGCTCAGATGGATGTGGTCGTGCTATCGACGCCTTTGAAGTGCCGCGGCGCTGAAAGTACCGGCTTTGATCTTTGCCGCCGGCCGCTGGTGCCACTCATGGCTCTATCGCCCGGCTCAATGGGCGCACGACACTGAGTGATGCCAAACTTTACTTTGATTTTAGGTGCCAAGCCGTAATAAGTCGAAAAGAAATTGAAATAGATTTGCAACTGCTTACTCTTTAAGTCACGCTTTCGCGAATCTGGAAGAACTACCAACAGTTCTCAATACAAATATAATGGTTTTATTTCGTGACTAGAAGCATGGTAGGAGTTTTCTTGCTTCGTCATAACACTGAAATAACCAACCGGAATTAGCATGAATGCGCATTGCGAAACGGTTAAAGCTCTATCATAACCTTAACATCAGTCAGGTTTGCATTTCAGAGGCAACGCATCATTCTCTATACCCTGTCATTTGAATAATACATTCATCTTCGGCAAAACAATGATTTGGGCGGCCTAATTTACATACACTATTTCCGTGCAGAAACTGACAGCCAAGCTGACAATACATACCTGCCAGATGAAAGTTGCCAAATGAAGCTGTTAACGTGTCAACTGACTAGCAAACTGACTAGTTAAGATCTGCCAACTGCCTCGTTTTACGCTAATCATCTGCTATCTTTGTTAATTCCGGCTCCAAAGCGGGTCAGTAACCAGCGGCATGCGCCGAGATAGGCCTTGCAGTGGTCCTGCATTTCATATAGAGCCATTTTAGCCTAGATTGGTTTTCAGCTAACAATATAAACCTCCTGCTGTTTGTCCAAAGCGTCCAAGGACAAGTTGTGAGCCTGTTCCCCAGCGCCCTGTCAGGACTGAACCAGACCTGTCATGTGTCAGCGTCAGCCGTCACGGTGACGGAGTCTGAGTGGTCCGGGCTGTTAAACTGCACTTCAGGATCAGAGGCGACTCTGCTCCGTGAGTAATGGGAGATAGCTAGAGTACGGCTGTCTGGGCGGTGGGCGGTGGGTGGTGGGCGGTGGGCGGTGGGCGGTGGGCGGTGGGCGGTGGGCGGTGGGCGGTGGGCCAGGTGGGCGGTGGTCCCGGTGGTGCGTGGGCGGTGGGCGGTGGGCGGTGGGCGGTGCGCGGTGAGGTTGGTGCGGTGAGTGGAACGCTGGGCGGGGGCGGCGGGCGGTGGGCTGGGGGCTCACTGCTGTTCCGTGGGCCGGTGGAGGCCCGATTTCAGCGTTTGCTGGGGACCGGCGTCGATTCCACCGGGATCGCGGCCCGGCGGGCCTGTTGTCAGGCTGAGCTAAAGATCGATAACCGTCCAGCCGCTCCCACCCTCTCTCCCTCCCTCCCTCCCTCCCTCCCTCTGCTCTCTCTCCGAGGAGCGGCCGACACCCTGGAAAGGTCAGGGCTGCAGACGGATTCGCCCAGACACCTTCCGTCTACAGCACCAGGATGGCGCCATTTGGCGGCCCTTTCCCATTGAGGAGTGATGAATCACTGGCTGGTATCATTACCCTTCCTTGCTCCTGAATATCCGTGACTACTGACGGATTGCTATAGCTGCGATGTCATTTCTCTGAACGCTGTGGTAAAGGATGTGCAGTTAGAAATGTAGAGTCGTAGATATTTCCGGAAATTCATGTCTCGGGAGAATATGCAGTCGATCTTGGAAAGTCATCAATGTTATCACCTAGTCTAGTATACTAATACCATTGGGCTTAGGGACCGACCCCACAATCATGATATAAATGCATAATTTATGATCAAATTGACGATGCGATTCAGCATAATTTATGATTAAATTGACGATGCGACTCAGGATATTTGACAATCGTCTGACAACCTTTACTGATCCGACACCAAGTCGAAATACCACACCGGTCGGACTTAAGCATTGCAGCCGACCATCTCCAGTTCGGTTACAGCGGGGCGTCACCGGAGCTGCAGGGTCCGGAGCACTTTGGGCGGGATGAAGGCGGCAGAGCATTGCCTTTATACGACACCAGGGCCTCGTTCGGAGTCATTTGGGCGCACCGCCCGGGGACAAAAACAGGCAGCTCCGGCTCGGCAGCGCTGGTGTTAGAATGCCGGTCACGTGGGTCCGCGCAGACTGCCATTCTGGGCACACGGGGCTGAAGGTGTGCCGAGTTCGGAGCACGAGAAGGTCTGAGAAGGAAGACCACCTGAGGCTTGTGCAAGCGGCGATGGAAGCACTCACGACTTGTGAGTCAAGAGTCCACTCGTTGACAAGGTTTGAGAAGTAAAAAGTTGACTTACACCACTGCATCATTATCATATATCCCTTCATTTTGCCTGGTAAAATTACGAGTAGCTCCACAAAACACAGGTCGTAGCTAATGAAGCAAATTACTCCGACAAGGAAAAGACTGAAGACAATAGAAATATGACTGACTGTCCGACTGCGTATCTTCTGTCTCGCCAAGCTGGAATGGCATACGGGGTCATTAGGTAACATTATTTCTTAATGGTGCTGATAAAACATGTCTTCACGTCGTGACTGCGCTTCTTTCCAGTAGAAGATGGTATTGATGGTGGTCATCAATGATCATAGTGTTGATGATATTACAGAGGACTTATTGGGTTTATTCATGGGACCTTAAAGGGACCTATCGAGGAGGTGAAAAAGGACAGACTAACGATTACAGCGATCTTCTATTATACGGCATATACAGCATTTCATGGTGGAATATTCCATGCTTTGGTTAAGCCCAGCATGACAACAGTGGCCAATTTCGCAAGACATTTGTGTACAAATCAAACTAATTCACTAGATGTGGCAGTACACTGCTTGAATGACTTCTGGCTTCTGATGCTGCTTCTATATTGATTGTCAATGGCCTAGGTCCGGGCAATTCTGACTTCCACTAGACCGCCTGGACGGCAATCTGGGCTAACGTCGGCAATCTCGTCTGCTGCCGTCACCTCCCTCTCAGACCTACTGACCCGAATCACCCCTCTCTACCACAGAGCAGCCATCCAGTTGCCCCTCTCTCTGCCACTCAGCCGGCTGGCGCGGCCAGTCCCGGCCAGTCGCTCGGCAACAATCGGCGCCTTTTGTGTCGCAGCAGGCCCGCAGTGGGCGGTCCCCGTCCCACGCCCTCCTTCACTCCAGGGGAGGGGAGGGTGGTCCCCGTCCCACGCCCTCCTGCACTCCAGGGGAGGGGAGGGTGGTCCCCGTCCCAGCCCTCCTCACTCCAGGGGAATGGGGGTGGGATTGCTGTGCAGGCGGTCTAGCTGCCACTTGCCGGCCTTCCTGTCGCCATGCAGTAGCTACACCCTAACCTGGAATTCCTTCAGCTGCGTCGTCTGTTACAACAGACTACAGACTGGTGTACTCTGTGACTGGTGTGTGACTGTGGCCCGGTAAACTCCGTGACTCATAGAAGGCAGGCGTATGTAAAGCTTCCATCTTGACGGAGTCGATTTATGTGCAATACGCAACGGCAATGCAACGGAAAATTGATGATAAAAAATAGACGCTACGCTGCAGAATCATGGAAGGTATCGCGAAAGCAATCTGCAACCACCCTTTGTACTATTGGTTCAAAAATAAGCGTCCAAATGGGTTGGCCGGCACAGCAGCTAAAGGGAATATAACGCCTTGGGAAAAGTATATGGAATGATGGAGATAAGTGTTCCCCTTCTGGGCACTCATCTCCATCATTTCACAAACTTTTCCCAAGGCGGTATTTTCTCCTTAACTGCTGTGCCAGCCAACCCAGCGGGACGCTGATTGTGGAACCAATAGTGCCACCATCGAGGCCTGCAGACTGCAATCGCTGCTGCATCTTCACCGAGCCGCCACTGAACCTCTATCGACCCGCCTTTGAACCTCTACCGACCCGCCTTTGAACCTCCACCGACCCGCCTTTGAACCTCTATCGACCCGCCTTTGAACCACCACCGAGCAATGCTACCGTCGCTTCTTCAACTCTGCCGAGCCGTGAAGCCCTGCAATAGGGAGTGGAGAGTGAGATTTGTGGTACACGAGGGACTGAGAGGCGCCGAGTGCCGACTCAGGTGGCGGAACTGTTCTCCGCCAGACCTGATACGGTGTCCTCGCTTCTCCGGAATCCGGGATGGCTAAATGTGGCGCTGAAATGTTTGTAAAGTAAATTTCCCTCTGGTATTTTTAGCTCAGATGACCTCTTGAGTTCAGCCACCCCTGCCTGTCGTTGCCTTTGCTTCACAACGGTCACCCACGTCCTCCTGCGTCCGTTAAAGTTCCAGAACTTTCTCGAGGGTCATGAGCCGCTAACTTGCTCGTTTCTTTTGGCTCCAGGCCATGAATACTGAGTCGGAGATCTCGCAGGCGTCCTATTGCCGTGGAAAGAGCGAGGAGAACGGCTCCAAGATAGCACAATCACCAGGCGGCTGTCGGCAGAACGTAAAACCTCTGCCAGCTTGAGAGGAAATAAATGTGGGAAATGTACGGAAATTAGGAAAATATATGATCGTCCTGGAATCCTACCTAAAGCTGGCCCTAGCTCACCGCAGAAGAGCTGAAGGATATTCGTCTGGCTGGCTGGTTGCCATGCATTTTCGTCGAACGTAAATGTATGCTGTTTCTCGTCTCAATGGGTTTCCAGACAGCGTAGCAGCAATTTGCGTATCCAATCCTTTTATTTCGCTCCAACGGGGTGCGAAAAAAGCGCTCTAAAAGGCAAATTGCATTAGGAATGTCAAGGGTGATTTCGGTTGGTTGGAGAAGTGGAATGAAACTTAAACCTTGGAACTCTTACATAAGTTATTTTATGCGCTGGGGATAAGGATATAAATTGCTGCAATTTATAAGTGTGATTGTGAGTGTATTGCGCACGTTGGTAATTAGCTGGCTCGAGTCACTTTTCATGCATGCAAGTTTCAACGATGCAGGGCCAAGTTAAGGAAAGCGTGAGGTCGTCTTCATCAGCTGCAGCTGCAGTGTTGCTGGTGCTGCTTGCTAGATAATTTTCAACCATCTCTGTTGTCAATTTATCTTTGTGTTTTTGTTTGTCTTGGTCTTGTCATTTTATCAATCAAAGTAAAGTTCAAAGTCGATTAATATCTCATTTTAATACTTTTTTGGCCTGACCGTAACCTGACTGGTGACCAATATTTAAAGGAATGTTGGGGTATGCGTTATATTTGTGTCATTGTTTTTAGAAACTTTCGATCGCCGTGTTGTGCGTCTCGCTGCGGTCATTGGTTTGGAAGATACGAGGGTGTAAAAATGTATACCCCTATCGCCGCGGCGTTCGGTCTTGAAGATCACATACGGACGCTGCGGCGAGCGCAGCCATATGGTTTTTTTCCAATAAAAATATATTCATCGCCCGTGGGGAATCATTTTGACTCCCTGAGATGTTTTCGGGAATAAGCAGAAATACCGAACGCGCAAGCGTTGCCAAAATTTAGCAAAGCTATATTGGACATTAAATGTACGCAAAAAAACTTTTATCAAATTTTGAAACTTAGGTCATGCTCAGATCAAGTCATAGGTACGTTCAAGTACCTTACGCATTCCAGACTGTTTGTGATCGTGCCAAAAGCCACAATCTTTGTCGCGTAGAGAGTTTTAAACTGTGCAGGATATTTTCATAAGGTCATAACTTCCATGTACTGTTCTCTATGTTTCTCGGTTTTTTGTTTAACGAGTCGTTGACTTGGCGCCCAATATGCAGTGGCAATTTTCCTGACTTGATTTTTGGTATGGAACAAAATAAAAAATGCGTTCCTATTCAGAAAAAATTCACTGCATCAGGACGAGTTCTTTCAGAAACTCACGTTATTTTAACCCTCATTAGTGATTAAACAAGAGCATTTGGCTCCTAGTGACTCTGCAATGTTGTCTGAAGATCATACTGCGGTTGTCAGAAATGTGTTCATATAACTCACGGCAAGCATAAGATAGACAACAATCAGATGACAAGCCATAGTGGTTGTCTCGTCAAGCCACGTCGCCCCATATGCAGCATTACCTACCTAGCTCACCAAATGACTTTGACCTGAGGTCAAATTTTGGAGTTGACCTAATCAGGTCACCACTAATAAAGTTCGAAGTGCCTCGACAAAAAAATGATGGTGTTCAAATCATCGCTCTATATTTATCAGGTAAAAAGTTATTTGCAAAAATAAAGTTTTACCAAAATGACATTTTTGACCCTTGATAAACTCTGGAGTCTCCAAATTGAGATGAGCTCAGATTTGAATGACTCTGACGATTTATTTTTTTGCCTTAGCTTTCGGTTTTTCAGTTTGTTCCTACTATCGTAGTTTTCGAGATATTTAAGGTTGTTCGAAGCAATGTTCTAAAACTGGCAAATTTGACCTTTGATGACCTCTGGTGACCTCAACATTTATATGAGAAAAAATACCCGAGTAATTTATAATATCCATTGCAAGAGCTCTCAAACGATTTTTAGGCGTCTCTCTAGCCCCTTTAGGTTTCGAGTTAGACCAGGGTTAGTTTGCCCCTCACCATAGCAAAGCTGCCTCAGAGGACCATTCGGGGTAGCGGGCTTATTTGTAAATTGTATTGTATTGTATTGCCATCGTTGTGGGAATCCAACACAGGTTTGGCTTTTTAACAGCCAAGTGTCATACATGTTACTACATAGGCAATAGCATGTCATCGTGCAAAAGCGCATTGTCGCTCACATGAAAAATAAACTAAACCACTCGCTGTAAAAATACATACTATACAAAATCACGCACAGTCAGTAAAACATATTGGGCACTACATTTCGCGATCAGGGACCGCCGTGCAAAATGGCCGCCCGAGGCGTCGCTTTAATACGCCCGGAGTACCTGTCCGCCTCCGGAGTCGCTGGGGAGTACCGTTCCCAGTCTGAAGGGGACGGACCTGGCCACTTGTTCTCTGTGGTGATGTCCAATCTGCACGGCGCGTTGTTCAGCGACCGAGTCAGAGGATGCACGGGTGATGCGCTCGATACGTCCCCGGGCACGGTTACTCTATGAGGGATTTTCAGGTTGTCTGGTGCGTCTGCGCTGGTGGAATCAGCCTTATGGATTAAGGAATGCCCAAGTCTCTTTGTTGGATCATGCACTCCGAGATCGCGGACGAAGCAAAAGTGCCGATGGTTACAATAGCTGGCCGGAGCGCCTGCCTCGACTAATGTGTCCGTGATTGGTGCGTTGTTTTGAGTCAGCAGTTCAAATCGCCGTGTCGCACAAGTGTGATGAACCGTTTGGTTCGACACGTTGGGATCGAAAAGTACGTGGTATCGGTGTTGCGGCGCCAGACGCTTGGGATGAGTCATGTAAATGTTGTGATGGGTATGTGACTGGTGAGAGCGTACTAGTGAAGCTCAGTAGCCAGTAAAGTACTGAACTAACGTCCCTAACGGTTGATGTTGGAGCGATTACGTGTGTTTGTTGAGCTTTTTAATTGTTTAAGCAGATGTTCGCGATACGAAGCGCCGCATCGTATATACTTTGGCTGTTTGTTTTTCCATTTGGTTGAGAGTATGACGAATTGTCGACTGCCGAGAATTCCAGAGTGGTTCTGCGCGGTGTCAGATCGAAACGCCAGTCAAAATTTTACGACTAAATTCAAGATACTTTTTTGAAACGGGATAAGGGAGCAGCGGGCGTCACCGAAACGACTGACATGCCGGTTTTTGTCAGGGTTTTGCTTTTAACCCGTTTGTGTTTTGAACCACGTGGATAGGGTGGCCCACAATCACTTTCCCAACGTGGTTGCCGAGCCTCGTTTCAGACCAGCCTTCGGTCGGCGGTGCCGCTATGGGAGGAGGACAGAATCGTCTGCATTAAGAAACGATTTTGCAAGTGATCAGTGGGTGACACGGGAGGTCCGTTGGTGAAAGATATTAAAGATGATTGGTCCGAAGTACTGCCCTTGTACCATGC
Source organism: Semibalanus balanoides (assembly GCA_014673585.1). Classification (NCBI taxonomy): domain Eukaryota; kingdom Metazoa; phylum Arthropoda; class Thecostraca; order Balanomorpha; family Balanidae; genus Semibalanus; species Semibalanus balanoides. Next base: position 67,567 of record VOPJ01009386.1, read on the forward strand.
ACGGTTTCCCATCAGGGCGAAGGTAAAATGCGCTGTTGAATTGTGGTGTAAGCAGGGTGTATGTTTCTCGATAATCTATGTCTTGGGGGATCCTGCGAGGAAAAATCAAAAGTGCTCTTATGGGACCCTTTCATGTCTAACGAATAACTAAGATACACAAAGATGGTGCTCAGAAAAAATAGCTGAAGCAGGCCAAAATCAAGCAAGTTTAAGTGCGAGTCCGTTTAGACAGCCCAGTCTTTTTTTTTTTCCAAAACCATATCTGGTATTTGGTCTGACCAATAAACTATCTAAGCTAAAGCCCAGGGATTACACGATTTTCAGGGTAAGGGAAAGAGCACGATTTAGTTAATACTTTCGGATCGACCCTAAAACTAAGGTTCCGTTCTCCTTGTCACATCGCAAATAAAGGCTTCAGAAATCCGCCTTTCTACAATAACTCTTTGTGAACGTCTCCTAGTGAAGTGACCTTGCGTGCAACCCGGCTTCACCCCGGTTTCACCCCGGCTTCGTTTTAGCTGTCTATTTTTTGACAGCTTGTGCGTGACAAAGCAGCCAAGGTCCTCCGGGCAGTGAAACTGGTCATTAAGACCATCACACATCCCTGGCTGCCGCCTGCCACTGCGCTATTATTATCGGAGGCAAGGCCTGCTAGGCACGTGAGGACCACGTCCACTAGCATCACGGCACATGGGTGCTCCGGTTTTGCCGCAAGGTAATGCACCACTCATGGAAGCTGCACGCGAGCCGCTCATCAAGTCGAGTGGCGTTTCAGGATTAACGCTGAAGTGTGTCGTCCTTAAGCAGCAGGTCAAAACACGGTGGGTCATTACGCAAAGGAGCTCTTCAGCTAAAAAAACGCGCTGAAGTGCGGAACGCTAAAAGCTGACGAAAAAATGAGCCTCACTTGTACATCATGTACTTCTTACACAATGCGTACTAAAGTAACATCAACTGAGCATATTGCTTAAAGGGACAATGCCACCTTCCCAAAAGTTCTAAAATGTACACCGCTTGTGGTGCTAAATATTAAGTAATTGCTTCTGAGCACGATTATGACACTTGTTTCTCACAAACAGTGCTCAATTTCAAGTCGACTATTATCAACATTTAGTAAAGAGTAACGACGTCATCGGATCAGGGTCCCCGTTCAAATACACCTGGGGACTGGGATGTTACAGATGTCAAAGCCAAAACTCAAAATTTATTGTGATTTCGACCTCGGTGGTGTTTAACTTATACTATACATAATTCCAATGCCTAGCACGGAAAATGGCCTAGCACGGAAAACGGAAAATGGCTATCTCAACTCAAATCTAATGTTAAGGTGGCAGTGTCCCTTAAATGATAACACATATTTCGTGACTTCGACTTGCTATAAATACTTTTGATAGTACCAATGCAAGGAAAAATAACAAATGCTTTTATGTGACTTATGATCCTTGTGGATATGCCCAGCAAAACACATTTGTTGATGCGTTGTTATGCCGGTGTCCCCTTTTGTGATCGATTACATGTTTACCAAAGCTGATATATCAGGCATACGGATGTCTGACCGTGACCAAGCTATCTGCAGCAAAAGCCCTACATTCATCAGTGTGGATGAATGTAGGACAAACAAAAACAGCCGATAGATGGCGAGTAAAATGCACTACCTGTAAAGGGAAGCCTAGCCCGCAGTGACCTAAACGGTGTTGCGGGCTAGGCTATCTCTCAGGTAGTGTATGCTACTGCCATCTAGCGTCTGGTTTTATAACCACACATTGCGATTGGCATCGTTAACAATACTTTCATTGCTGTTTTGAATAGCATATTGAAATGTAACAGATGAAAAAAAAATGTTGAAGTGAATCTTAAGCATATAGGCGCTTGCCTGAATACGTATAAATTTGACGCGAAGGTTCCGCCTTACTTTTATGACACTTCTATTGCTTATGACACTTCTACGCCCTCTGTCGTCAGTATCATCCACTTTGCGACTTAAAATCGATTTTCAAAATCCTATTTGAAGTTGTCTGGCGAAGTCATATAACTGCTGAGCTCCTGTTATTTAGGCTAGACACCTTCCGGCCGCGCCATTGCTGGAGTCGATCTCTTTTCCCTTTATTTACATTTACATGTTGGGTTGGCCATTGCTTAGGCAATAAAATCGTTGTGATGGCTATTTTACTGCGTAGGCTCGACTGCCATAGACCAGTTGGCTGGCTTTGCAAAGCGGCTGAAACGGCGGGATAGAACCAGTTGCAACAATGGGACTTCCAGGATCAAACTGGGCAAGCTCGGTGCAAACTACCTTCTGTTCTTCTGAGAATAATTGAATTACTATTTTTCCAGTTAAAACTGAGATATACATTATCGGAAAATATTTCCTTAATACGAATCTTCCTCAAACTCACGCACGACATATTTCGTTGCTTACCTTGCGCATTATAACCCACTGAAAAAAGCCAAGCGCAGCCCTCTCTAAGCACTAAAACCTCAAACCAGCGCCTCCTCCGACCGCCTCATTACCATCCAACCATCAGAATCGAGGCGCCTTGATTGTCACCACGGGAAGTGAGCCATGCCGTGCCGCTAACCTACGTCATCAGCCGCTGCCACCGTCAGCGTCACCCATTGATGACGGCGATACTGACGTGAGCAGATGACGAGAGCAGAATCCAGCGCCAGAACTCCCGGGAAGCGCGGGGCCGGCGATACCGTAACGAAGGAGAACGCCGCGCCGCCGGCTTTAGAACTAAGGAATATTATGGAAGTGGCTGAGTGCCGAGCTCTGCAGAATTCTGGAGGTGACTCCTTACCGGGCTATGCAAAACTCTGGTGGTGGCTCAGTGCTGAGACTACTCCTCGGCTACGCCATCATTAGGCTGGTGATTACTGACTGTTCAGAAGGGACGGATAAGACCGAGGCCCACTTCTGGTTACTTGAACTGAACGTTAATGTAAGAGATGTTCCCCTTCCCTTTGGTGAAAACACTTTGATAAAATCAAGCATGCGATACCGGCATGCAATTGATTGCGCTTCAATGTTAAATATTAAAGCATTCACATGTTGGAGGAGGAAAAAGAACCAGCAGAATTAGCTTCGGCTTTATAGAGAAAGTCACTTAGTACCAGACGTTGCATCACGTTGAAAAATAAGCCTAATCAAAAGTGAGCTACAAATATAAAAATCCCAGAGGATTTTAAAATATTTACGAAGATGGATGGCTATCTAAATCAGCGAGCAGGTCGATGTCCGCCCACCCGCTGTAAATCAGATCAGCGGGTGCGCGATAAGCTATGTAAATCAATATCCTATCAATTCTATATATGTCGTTACTGTTAGGAATCAGTGAAAGATCATAACATGGACTACGCTATGCGCTGCTGAATAGTGACAAGTTCTTAGCTGGTATTACAATATTGATTATCGCTTCCCTATCAATAAGGACCAGTAAGCAAAACTGTACAAGTTATGCGTCTAGAGTTGATAATAACGACTGAACCCCACTACTTAGTCATTGGCAAAACAATAATGCAGCAAAACATGTGGATTAGTTAACTTAACATAGTAAAACAAATATAATACTGTGCGTGCTTTCGTGACTATTTTATAACAATGCGTTAGCTTATCACGGCCACTGCCTTAAAGGGAGTGTGCCTACTCACATTGGTCATGTGGAGTTGTTGACACTAGTCTGTAGAACATATTTTTCTGAATTTAGACATGTACTTCATTCCCCAGATTCACTTTAGTTGCTGAGATATTCCAAAGTCGTCAATCACATTCCGACGGAACTTAATTATCGATATTCGCCAGAGAGCTTTCACTACTAGAAGCATTGCTCTTAAATTACAACGCTAGCATATATTGTTAGCTCTGGCCAATAGAAAACAACTCATGAGCACTGTTAGCAGCTGCCGAACAGAGCCTCGATAACTATAAAGAAACCCATACATTGCTCGTATAGATTTGTTTATCGTCTTTGGTGCGCCATTATAGGTAAAATCTTCGTTACTCTGTTTATAGTGACGATCGTTTATGAGTTTTGAAACAAAACAAACCCAAAACAGAAAATAAGTAAAAATTAATCTAAAGGGTCTCCAGACGACTGCATCGTAACCAATGATCAAGCCAATAGCTTTTTACCGTAAGAAAAATATATTTGACATTTAAAAAGAGAATGCACACTCCCTTTAAGTGGCAGACAGACATCGACGTCAGAGCTACCCTATTTCGACAAATAATACAAGGCAGATGATATACACGCTGATAGATTCGGTCAAGGTCTATATCTACCATCCTGACGACCATGGTGGCAAGGTACTGACGTCATAGTGCATGATTGGGTTACTCACTGGCTTCTGGCGTCTTGGCTCGGCGACGCCGGCTGCGACTGCCAAATATTGGTATTGGTATTTTGACGAATATGGAATTGTCGAATTAATTATCCGGGAAGTCGTTCGGACCTTATTTTTATAAATGGTTTATATTGACGCCTACTTTTGATTGCCTTTGGCATATATTGCATGCTTCCAAAGGTTAGGCGTGATAATGATGAAACAGTTGAAGTCCGACAATTACGGGTATGGGAAGTCCGCAAAAGTGAAACAGTACGACGTAAAACATCTTAAATCAATGTTACGTATATTATTTTTGTGCTCAAACGTGGCTTAGACCACTCAATACTATAATTGGAACTTACTGTAAACAATGGTTAGTTCCTAGACAGTAGCCATCGACGTTGAGTTGCAAATTGTAGAGGAGCATTACAAAAATAAACTTGTATACCTAAAAGATGAAAAGTAGCATAGGCATTTTATCTATGTCGAAGATAAACTCATTACATTGATCATACTGACTGACTGTGTCGACGTGACAGATCATAACTCAGCAGATTATGAAGCCTGAATTACGTTCGTCAGGGCTGCCACGCCCTCGTTCGCCTCCGGTCGAGACTTGTAATGACTCATACTTCACCTAACGTACGACGGTGTCTGTTTCCGTTATGTCGGGGCCCAACAGCACTGTGGGCGGGAACTCCAACACGCGATGCTGACTATTGATCTACTGAACAATCGAGCATGACTCTGATCATTATCATCGCTCTGTGCACGACGGACGAAATAGATTCCCAGCATGATTGTGGGTCTGTACAAAGAGATCGTTCGGCGCCACGGACTGTATTGAAGCATTGCTGCAAACTATGTCATTGACCAGTGACAAATACCATACTGAAAAGCTGTTTGGCGCCAGTATGGTTCCACTGCGTGCTAACCAGACTTGTATTGTGACTTGACTCTTTTGGTATTGTGACGTTTATCAACGTGTACGTATG
>VOPJ01009386.1:76651-164427 GCA_014673585.1 Semibalanus balanoides
CCGTCTCCAACCTCCCTCTAACGTCTCCCTACCCGTCTCTAACCTCCCTCTAACGTCTTTACCCGTCTCCAGCCTCCCTCTAACGTCTCCCTACCCCGACAGAGCGGCCGCACCAAGCCGTCCACTGAGGGAGGCGGCGAGGAGACGATGTTCGGCGGCCGAGTGCCCGAGGACCGAGACAGCGGGGATGACTTCCAGCCTCACCGAGCCAGCTTCACCCAGTATAGGCAGCGCAAAGGTCGGTGTCCTGATCAGGCTGGCGGGGGACGATGACGTGCGAGTCTGAGACGTGTCGTGGTGAGGTGGTGGACAGGGCCGCGCCACTCCGCGTACATTACCAATCAGGCACTGAGCCTGAGACGATACTGTAGACTCATGGGTATAGACTCATAGGAGGGTTGATTTATTTCGGTGTGTCCAAAAAACTAATCACCAGTATGGGAGCTGACATGATGCTAGGTGATGTACTTGTTAAGTCCGCACTAAAGATGGTGAGGTGTCCCGACGTGTTAGGTAACGTAGCTCTCCTAACGGCTGATTGTGTTACTGGCAGATGTGGCGGCGGGGAACGCTGCTCTCCTAAACGGCTGATGTGTTACTGGCAGGACGTGATGCCGGCGGCGGTAACGTAGCTGCATACCTTCAACGGTCTGATTTGTGTTTACTGGTAGATGTGGGCGGGAAAAACGTTAGCTCTCCTAACGGCTGATTGTTATTACTGGCAGACGTGGCGGCGGGGTAACGTAGCTCTCCTAACGGCTGATTGTGTTACTGGCAGACGTGGCGGCGGGCACTGATGATGAGACGGCCAGTGACAACGGCGACATCGCTCCGCCTGGCATGGAGACGGGCTCCGAGGACTCTGACCTAGACACCGGCGACGACCTCGAGGACGAGGATATCAGCAGTTCCGAGATCCCGCTGGAGCCGCTGGACCTGGTGTGGGCCAAGTGTCGCGGCTACCCGTGGTACCCGGCTCTGGTGAGTGGGCCGAGCAGGCTGCCGTGTCCGTCGACTGTCGACTGATGCCCGACTGTGACCGCAGCGCCACCTATGTTGATGGTCACGAGTACACGTTAACGAGCTGCATTGATCGAGAGGATATGGAATACGATGTGACACTTAAAGTTAATACAAAAATGAGTAGCCGGGGAGAGTTTTAATGGAAAATGTCGTGCTTGCGTTCACCTAGAGCTTCTAGTAACAACGTTCTTATCCGTTTTTTTCGTTTTTTTAAGCTAATACCCTTCTGCGTTCGTATATTATCTCTCGATTGTATGTCCCTCCGTGACTGTGTCCCTGACCCCGTCTGACCCCCGTCTGATCCCTGCCTGACCCCGTCTGACCCCCCATCTGACCCCGTTTAACCAGTCTGACCCAATCTGACCCCGTCTGACCCTGTCTTACTCCTCTGACCCCCGTTTCTGACCCTGCCTGACCCACCGTCTGACCCCCGTCTGACCCCGTTCTGGACCCCCGTCTCGAACCCCGTCTGACCCCGTCTTGACCCCTGTCTGACCCCGTCTGACCCCTTCTGACCCTTCTGACCCCGTCTGACCCCGTCTGACCCCGTCTGACCGCCGTCTGACCGCCCGTCTGACCGCCTCCGATCGTAGGAGCCGCCCAGTCTGACCCCCGTCCCGACCCCCGTCCCGACCCCCGTCCGACCCGCGTCCCGACCCCGTTTGACCCCCGTCTTGACCCCGTCTGCCCCGTCTGACGCCCTGCCTGACCCCCGTCTGACCCTAGCCTGACCCCCGTCTGTGACCCCGTCTGTCTCTGCGGCAGATCATCAACCCGAAGATGCCCCGCACGGGTTACTTCCATAACCTGGTGCCGATCCCTGTGCCTCCCGAGGACGTTCTGGCGCTGGCTGATCACCACACCGGCCCCTTGTACCTGGTACTCTTCTTCGACGCCAAGCGCACCTGGTCAGTCGGACGCGAGCGCAGACTGCAGAGGGGGGCGGGGGGGTCTTCGGGTGTGGAGCTGGGAGAATGTCAGTGTGGATTGAGGTGGGCGCAGGGCGTGCTTAGGTTTGTATTTTGGAGAGCTGATGGTGCCTGGCGGGCTGCGTTGGCGGCTTGTGTCTTGCTTCCCTGGCATTGGGGATGTTCCTGATTTTGTTGTATGTGTTTGAACTTGGAAGGCTGATTTGCTGTGCGATGTGTTGACACCAGTAATTTCAGATTTATGTGATACTGGTTCCATGTGTTTTAGTGTGATGTGGCTTGAAGGCCACCCAATAGTAGCACATATCCGGCATCCGAGTAGATCAAATATCGCAATGAAGTGAATGATATCTATCGTTTAGCCGCCACTACCTACTTCCCGCTGTCGGTGAGTTGCCGAGATGGCCCTACTGACCACCATCTACTTCCCCGTCTTCAGGCAGTGGCTGCCGCGTAACAAGCTCGAGCCGCTGGGCGTGGACCCTTCCCTGGACAAGGCGAAGCTTGTCGAATCTCGCAAGGCTGCCGACAGGAAGGCGGTGAAGACAGCGTACGAGAAGGGCATCCTGCACCAGTGTCGTGTCACAGGCAAAAACGCCACCTTCAGTCTGGAGGACAAGGAGAAGTCTGCCGTGGATATGTACTATAAGAACGCGCTCTGAGCGACGGTCAACGGACCGGAGAGGGGGGAGTCGGAGAGTATGGAGTGGCAGATGGGGAGATGGAGTGGCAGAGAGGGAGATGAAGTGACAGAGGGGAGACGGAGGGGGAGACAGAGAGGCAGAGGGGAGAGTGTGAAGTGGCAGAGGGGGAGATGGAGTGGCAGAGGGGAGACGGAGGGGGAGACAGAGAGGCAGAGGGGGAGATGGAGAGAGAGAGTCGGAGATTGGATGTATAAAGTGTGACGGGTGACAGGGGGGTCTAGAGGGGATGGCCGTTCCAGACTGGATGGCTGGCGAGACTGTCCTCGGATCCTGTTAGTGCCTGAGCTCCTGGCTGGTGAAGATGCCACGCTGGCTGGGCTGGCTGTGTTGCCTGTGTTGGCTGAGTCGGCTGGGCTGGTGGATGGGTTGGCTGTGTTGCCTGTGTTGCCTGGATTGTGGGCGCTGCTGGCTCAGTAATGCGGGCTCTGAGACGGCTGGTTAGAGCGGGCAGTAGTGAGCTCAGAGGCGCACCAGAACTCGGCTCGGAGCTGGTGACGGCTGAGCAATACGTACAAACCCAGAGGTATGTGGGACGTCACAGTGGGAGTGCTCCGCGCCTCGTGTGAAGAGTGACCTGGACTGTGATGCGCGCGGGCGCAGCGACGTCGTTACCATTCCATCGTCATCAAACGCATTTAGTTTTCATCAGCACCGAGCGTGAAGTTTGGCTAGGCTGTGCTAGGCCATGTAGTGACGTCATGCGGTGGTATTTTTTCTGCACCGGTCATTGAGACATTCATCGTTGTAAATATACATAAAAATTATCACGAAGTTCAAAGGCATTTAGTGGTTACTGGCTGATGAATTATGTTGGCGTGTATGTGAATGGTGCAGAGGTCGTTTGATGAAGCGAGAGCGAAGCTGATCGTAGCGAGAAGGATTGAAAGTTATATGTTGCGGTATGCAATGCAAACCTATGCAAAATAAGCTCAATTTCACGTGGTGGCTGCGCTCCTCCAAATCACAGGTGACTTGATCTCCAAGCATACATACATAACAGATAGTGCTGATTCATTAAAAAGGAGGCAAACAGTTACCTTGTAACTATCGGCCGGATAGTTTTACCTCCGTCTTGTGCAAACTGCTAGAATCTATCATTCGCGACGCGATCATGGATCACCTTGGGCAGCACGATCTAACCAGTGACTCGCAACATGGATTTAGGCCTAGGAGGTCGTGTTCAACTCAGCTGTTGGCTTCTATCGATGACTAGTCCAGACGCCTGGAGAATGGTGAACAATTTGATGTGGCCTATCTCGACTTTAGTAAAGCTTTTGATAGTGTGCCGCACCACCGGCTCTTACAGAAGCTCAAGGCGTATGATATCAGAGGTCGTCTCCTGTCATGGATTGAAAGTTTCCTGATAAGCAGATATTAACAACGCGTAGTAGTAGCCAGGGCAGTCACTCAAGTTGGGCGCAAGTTACAAGTGGTGTCCCACAGGGCTCGGTGCTAGGTCCGCTTCTTTTCGTCATCTTCGTTAATGACTTGCCTGACACGGTGCACGGCCAGATGATGCTTTTCGCCGACGACACCAAACTGTACTACTCCAGCGGTGACGCCGGTCGGCGGCTCCTGCAGGAGGATCTGAATTCTGAATGCACTGGCTCGCTGGTCTGACGAATGGCTGATGCCGTTTAACGAGGCGAAATGCGAGATTTTACACGTCGGTACAGGATTCTCAGACTTCCCCTACACCATGAGAAATACTCGACTGGGTTGGTCGCTAGTGGTGAGAAATCTTGGCATTCAAGTTGACGGTGAGCTGAAATTCTGAAAGCAGGCCGCGGATGCGGCGTCCAAAGCGTCCAGAATTCTGGCTGTCATCAAGCGCGTGTTTGTACATCTTATTCCGTTGTTGTTCAAGGCTCTCGTGAGGCCTCACCTCGAGTATGGTAACATCTTGTGGGGGGCCATTTAACCGTGCGGACCAGCAGAGCATCAAAAGGGTCCAAAGACGCGCTACAAAATGTCTGACAGACCGAGATGTGCCGTACCCGGAGGGACCGAGAGCGCTCGGGCTGCCATCGCTCTATCACAGGAGGAGGAGGGGCGACATGATCACGATGTTTCAGCTGTTCCACTCAGGGATCGATATGGACCCGCAGTCATTCTTCCAGTTGCCCGCTGCCTCAACCACTAGAGGTCATCCATGGAAAGTGGCAAGTGCTAAAGCCGCATGCGACCACCAGGGCTAGACGAAACTCCTTCGCAGTTCGGGCTGTAAATGACTGGAACTCGCTGCCGGTGAGCGTAGTCGCTGCCGGAAGAGTCAACCAATTCAAGATCAGGCTGGATAAACACTTGACACCGTTGATGTTCGCCGCGCCCATTCAAGACGGATGAAGCAGAGTCACCCGCCAAGAGAGGTAGTTTGGATCGGGTCCTACAGGCCTAGCGCCTATTTCCCGTATTGTGTATTGTATTGTAAACGTGCTCAGACGTTACGCACATGTGCACACAATTTTCTCGAAAACGACGCTTTATTACTCGATATAATACTTTAAAAACAACGAACGGTAACAACTCTGTATACAAGGTAGGCTGAGAAAAACTCTGCTTGACATGGTTGGGTGCATTTCAATATTAAAATGGTGTACATAAAAAGCAAACATCACGTCATCGACTCGCACAAAACGGCCAAAAAGCCTAGTAAAAGTAAAGATTCGTTCAATGCACGACGATAGATATTTGAATGCAAGGATGCAAATACTATAAAACCACCGTAAGCATTCATATATATAGTATGACATTTCCTTTAAAATGAGCCTGACGCGTCTGGTAGAGGTGCGCGGGCGGTGTAGTTAGGGTGTGATATGAGAGGAGGTCCTTCTCCAGCCGTGTCTCGGTCCTAGCGAGTGACCAGAGGGAGACAGCCGGTGGCGCGGCGGTGGCGATCTGGGCGGACAGGCCGGGCTGGCTCGCGGCGGTGTGAGGTATGGGGCGATGGGTCTCTGCCGGCCGTGCCCCAGTCCTGGCCAGCAGGCGGGGGATCTGGCTATCAGCGCTGAGAGGTGTGAGGTAAGAGGACCCGTCCGACTGTGTGCCAGTACTGGTGAGCAGGCGGGGGATCTGGCCTGACCGGCGGGGCTGGCTGGCGGCGGAGTGCGGCGCTGGTGTGGAGACAGAGGCTGGACTCCCTGGTCCGGCAGACGCTGGAATGACAGCGCGTGGTGGCTGTGGTACCTGGTGGGACACAGGACAGGCACTGTCAGCTCAATGTCAGACGGTTTCGCCTCGATACTTTCAACTGTCATCTTATCACACTGTCGTGTTTGTATTCTGCCTCCTCTCAGGTTTAAAATAAGTCCACGCTGATCGACTGTCAACCTTTATACTGTATAAATGCGTTCCTTTTTTTGTCGTTAGGTACAAATCAACGTCGTTCAACGAAATTTGGGAGCAGATACATTTTTCGTACCCAGACATTTCCGTTATGTTGCCAAACCACCAGTCAAACGTTAAAACACACACGCCAATGATACCTGCGGTAGCGATGCAATCAGAGCGTGCAGTATGTACCGGGAGCTTTGGAGTCGTTTTGCGATGAGCTGCCAGTCGGAGCTGAGCTGCCTCAGCTGCCGGGTGTCCCAGGAGTCGCAGACGGGCCAGCGGAGCAGTGCGGCCAGCCGGGCGGCCAGCCAGCCCAGCTCTCTGAGGTACAGCGGCCAGTTGTCCTGACGCGTACAGGGCGGGGCACGCTGGGGTCAGACGGTGGCCAGCCAGCCCAGCTCTCTGAGGGGATACAGCGGCCGTTGGTCCTGACGCGTACAGGCGGGGCACGCTGGGGTCAGACGGGGCCAGGCCAGCCAGACCCAGCTCTCTGAGCGCTACGCGTGCCAGTTGTCCTGACGCGTACAGGGCGGGGCACCGCTTGGGGTCAGGACGGGTGGCCAGCCAGCCCAGCTCTCTGAGGTACAGCGGCCAGTTGTCCCGACACGTTACAGGGCGGGGCACGCTGGTCAGGCGAGGTGGCCAGGCCAGCCGAGCTCTCTCGAGTACAGCGGCCAGTTGTTCCTGACGCGTACAGGGCGGGGCACGCTGGGGTCAGACGGGTGGCCAGCCAGCCCAGCTCTCTGAGGTACAGCGGCCAGTTGTCCTGACACGTACAGGGCGGGGCACGCTGGGGTCAGACGGGTGGCCAGCCAGCCCAGCTCTCTGAGGTACAGCGGCCAGTTGTCCTGACGCGTACAGGGCGGGGCACGTGGGGCAGACGGGTGGCAGCCAGCCCAAGCTCTCTGAGTACAGCGGCCATTGTCCTGACACGTACAGGGCCGGGGCACGCTGGGGTCAGACGGGTGGCCAGCAGCCCAGCTCTCTGAGGTACAGCGGCCAGTTCCTGACGCGTACAGGTGCGGGCACGCTGGGGTCAGACGGTGGCCAGCCAGGGCCAGCTCTCGAGGTACAGCGTGGCCAGTTGTCCTGACACGTACCAGAGGCGGGGTCACGCTGGCGTAGGACGGGTGCCGCCAGCCCAGCTCTCTGAAGTACAGCGGCCAGTTGTCCTTGACACGTACAGGCGGGGCACGCTGGGGTTCAGCGGGTGGCCAAAGCCAGCCCAGCTCTTGAGGTACAGCGGCCAGTTGTCCTGACGCGTACAGGGCGGGGTCACGCTGGGGTACAGCGGCCAGTTGTCCTGACGCGTACAGGGCGGGGTCACGCTGGGGTCAGACGGGTGGCCAGTGGGCGGGGGGCAGGGTGCTGTGAGGGGCTGGAACACAGCGTTAACCAATGACCACTGACCCGACACATCCGGTGCCGTAGCAGGGTGTCCCGTGCCCGCTGCAGACGATACCATTCCGCCAGCAGCCAGTTCGGCACGGTGTCGTTCGTCGCCAGCGCCAGCTCCATGTGGAACTGCAGGGTGGCGCGCCGCGCCTCCAGCCATTCGTGCTGGTCCTCCACTGCCATCTGCCGGCAGAGGAAACAAGCTGTAGATATAGGTAGGCTCGCCAGGTGCTAGACCGTGGCATCCCAGCTGTTGGGTTGTAGCTGAAGTGTGAGTTGTCAGTTGCTTACGTCAGGAAGAACTGGAGAGGTGAAAGGCAGAGTACGACAAATCCACAGTGGACCAATGGCTTGTGTTATATATTTACTGACGGTCCTGGCCATCGTTCAGACACGCAAATTTAGTTCACTCCAACGCATGATTTAAACGAATTTTAATTGCTATGGATTTAAGAAAAGCGCTGTAAACTGTAAAGACGCAAATATTTGCCAAATAAAGGCCCTTCAAATTTGGTTCCAATAACATGCGTTAAAATGTCGCTAACCCGCCTTTAATTTTTTCGAGCCGTTCAGCCGTTTATTTATTTTTTAACCCAAGTTCATTATCTTTAATTTCTTTTATTAATACATACTACTATCTTTTATATTATATATATATATATATATAAATAATATATATATATATAATTTTATTAATAGTTATATATAATATATATATATATAGTATATATAATATATATATTAGAGAAAGTAGGGAGGCAATCGCTCTGATACACATGTCTTGTTAAATTGCACAGCATGTTTGGCATTTATCAGTTTCTTTTCGCTTTTTTCGATGTTTCGAACAATTCGTCTCTCTTGTAGCGGTAGGCGAAAAATTAGTTCTCCGATATCATGAGACATGAATAATATAAATAATAATATATATTTCGACGTTTCGGTAACTTTTGCCATCATCAGGAAAATAAAAAGAAATAAAGAAAAAACATAATTACATAGTTACAGGTCCAGTACCCCAGCACGCGTCTCGTGCAAAAATTAACCATGAAGCTCGTCTCTTGCATAAGCTCCGGCGGGGTGGAAATACAGGCTCTTTTTGGCGGCATGTAAATTACGCACGAAGAGGTGTGCTGCCTGAACAGTGTGCTTCAGGCGCAGACACTTTTGGTGCTCATTTCTCTATTATCCATCAGGATGACGATGCCCAGCTCTCTCCAAACCAGCTTTGGGTTCGAGATGTCGTCACTGCTCGTTTAGAGGAGGGGTGTGATGACGATGACCCTCGTGTAGTCACACCCAAGGAGGTTGCCCAGCTGGTAGTTGGTACTGAGACTAAAACGTAGCTCGGCCCCTGGAGCAGACCGTGTCACGGCAGAGCACCTTTTGCACGGCTCATCAGTCATCACCCGAACTGTTTGCGGCAATTGCCCGTCTCCTCACAGCTTGTTTTGCCAACTTGACTGTCCCCGTATCCTTCTCAAGTAGTGTCGTTAGACCTCTCCTTAAGAAATCTGGTCTTGACCCGAATGAGTTGGACAATTACAGACCCATCTCTTAGCATCAAACTTTGTCAAGCTTCTAGAGATTGTCATTTTAGATGAACTTGAAAAATCATTGTTCCACTTTAGCATTTGGATTGTTCAGCGACGTGGCTACGCTCCTTTTGGTCCGTCAGAAAACTGCCTCAGTGGCACCTAAGAGAGCTCCCCTGTTTTCGCCTGGCAACTTGATGTTAGGAAATGCATGGATGGTTTTGATGGCCTTTTCTTCCGCTTAATTGAAATTAACCAGACCGTGCATGTGCTTGCTTATGGTAGTAAGCGACGCTTAGTTGATTTTAGGGTCCCTCGCCCGAAAGTTCCGCATTAATCGTGTAACAGGCAAGCCGCATTCCTCTCCCCAGCGTTGGCAACGTATGTTTGAAAACGTGCTGATACATGCTTCTTGATCAGAGCGGGCGTGGCGCCGCCACTAGTTTTTACCAACATTTTTTTTTTTTTTTTTTTTTTAAACTTTTTTAAACCCTTCTAAGCGCCACTCCTATGAAATAGGTGGCCAGGAGCGCCCCCGCCGCTTTCGATCCAACGACGCCACATCACCTTACGTTAACACCAGAGACAAAAGAGAAAATGTCGCGGCACCCCAGCTAAGAATATGGGAAGCAAACAATAAAAAAAGCAGATGAAGAGACTGTGTTAAGTGTGCTATGCATCTTGCAGAAGCACTTAGGGAATAGTTCACCTTTAACATTGGGTTTTGAGTAGAGATAGCCAGTTGTGGCGCATGCTCGAAAAATGACTTGTGACGCTTTCCGACATTTTCGAAGAAACCTCCTTAATTATTTAATATTAATCCTAAAAGCCGGGACGGGTATACCCGGTACCTCCATCGCTGATTTGGCTGATTTTGGCTGAATTGGTTGACGCATGATTATGACGTAAGAGATGAGGAAGAACTTTGAGAAAAGTGTTTGATAAGAAACACTTAGTGTCTGGACGGACAAAACATATTTGGTTTCAGTACCTCATTCCTGGATTGAATAAACATTGTGAGGATTTATTGTGATTTTGTATGCTTAAATCTTCCTATAAAACGTTATTCTCCAGCAAACAATTCTCAGATAAATTATTCCAGACGTACCTAGTGCTAACAGATGGGCCGAAAACCGTCTCCATCTTGCCTTGCTTCCTTGCAGTGCATGGGTTTCAGAATAACTCCGTTTCACTGCACTGATTATGCCAATGATTGTCGTAAAATGATACTAGGCTAAGTTGAAATATTTAACACAACTTTCAACGTCCATAGATGAACCACGGAAACTTCTTCTTGGATAAACACAAATAACGGCAGAGAATATTTGTATTCTTTGCCGTTTGTTTTATCTATGTGACTTCGCCCATATCAATGATTTATTCCATCGGTGATAATGTCAAATAAATAAATGAATAAGCACGTGATTTGACTTCGAATTAATCTCCGTGGTCTAAAGTGTTGTCAATTTTTCATCATGTCAAACAAGTTATTAGGCAAGTACTGTCTTGTATGCGCCACGATTCCCTCCAATAGTCGAATGACGTTTTGATGACATACGTGCTTCTAAGCAAGCTGATTCGCAAATTACTTGTGAGGAAAACATTGAATTATCACCAAATAATATATTAATTTGCTTTTTCCGCTAAATATAAGGTTTCTTTTAACTTACTAGTAATATGATACTTAATTATTGCCTCCCTTCATCACTTCTGAGCTTTTTCTCGTTTTTTTTTTTTTCAAGGTGAACTATTCCCTTTAATGCTCCTCTCTACTAATGCCAAAAATATCAGTCATCTCCTGTGTATTGTTGAAGAGTTCGGGGAAGGTTGGAGGCTAAAGTTTACCCATCCTGACAAATCAAAGACTATGAGCCATTGCCTCGTCTTTGGAGCGGAATTATTAGCTGAACTCCCAATTTGGCAGCTATCAGGACAGCAGCTCACTGTGCGTACTGAAACAGAACACCTTGGTGTCGCTGTTAGTTCAGATTTGTGTGGTACCCCCACGTACGCCAACGTGTCAGGCGTGCGCGAGGAGCTTTTTATGACTTAACCCCTGTGAGAATTCTGAGTAAATACTTGTCATCCTTAGATAAAGCTTTCCTTTGGCGTACTATCGTGGTCCCAGCCCCTATATCTGGGTGTGTAGTTACTCCTTTGCGGTCCGCCGATGTCGATGAGCTCGAAACCTTCCAACACGTCACATAAAAGCAGCCCTCGGGCTTCCGCGTTTGCGATCATTCTGGCTTGATGACCGCCCTTAACGTGCCGAGAGTACAGGAGTTACTCAGAAGTTTCATTCTGCGGGGCTTGGCCCATTTGTTTCATTCCGAGGCCCGAGCACCGACACAGGAAAATAATGATTCGTGGCCTTGCTGTGCTCGCCACCACACCCTCGGAGCTGGAGGGTTCTTTCCTCGCGCCTAGCTCACAGCCTTGGAAATAACACTTTGAAAAGTACAATGGATGCAAGCATCCAGTAGCATTGATGTGATCTAAATACGAGAGTCCACCGTATCTGATGGAACTTGTGGATACATTTCACTATCATCCCCCCCTCTCCCTCTCCCCACCTCCCCGATCCTACTGATAGCACTTGCCCATTCTTGGCCGATAAAATTATCCGACTCATGACGGTCACGAATGACTCATGATACGTGACACACATTGTGATTTCGGATGTAGTGCTCTGTAGCAGAGACTATCATGGGTGCCCAAACCCCGAGCCCAACCCAGCCGAAACCCATGAACATCAAGCCCAGACCCAACCAGACCCATTCAATTCATAATATTCAAAACCCATGCCCATTGGGCCCATTCAGAATAAGGCAGATAATTATTTTCACAACACATTGCCAAAGTCTATTGTTTAAGTGTCCTATATCGTATAAACAAACATATTTACCTGAATAAACATATGATTGTCAAGTAAAAATACCTCTTAGCGACATTATTCCAAAATTGTCATACCCATGCCCGCCCAGTACCCATGAAAAGTAAAAAAAATGCACATACCCAACCAGACATTTGGAAGAATTGAATGGGCGACCCATGGTGCACCCAGCCCCATGATAGTTTCCTCTTCC
Source organism: Semibalanus balanoides (assembly GCA_014673585.1). Lineage (NCBI taxonomy): Eukaryota > Metazoa > Arthropoda > Thecostraca > Balanomorpha > Balanidae > Semibalanus > Semibalanus balanoides. The sequence goes on from VOPJ01009386.1 coordinate 88,654, forward strand.
TGTAGCTGAGGTCGTGATAGTAATAGTGCCTCATGGGAGTGTCTGTGCAATCGCAAATAGCATCTATAACTGTGTGCCTATTTTGCGAAATTTAACATGTGAATGGTATGGTGCTTCGCCGCACATTGTTAGCGCATTGAGCTTGCAGCACCGATTTTAGGACGATGCTCCGTGGCATTGATTGAGTGTTTTACTGATTGGGGTCTGGGGTTGTTTTTGTCACCTTACTGTACTTAAATGTATCCGTATGTGTGACGCCGAATAAAAATGATGATGATGATGATAGTTACATCTTACAAATCACATCGTTATTACATTGTCGAATACCTATTTTTAACACGATAACGCTAAGGTCCAAGTATTTTTGAAATACATGAGAGTTGAATTTTGTGACAATTATCTAGCTGGAGTGTGATAAGTCACTCCAGCCACTTTCGATGAGCTAACCATTATTGCACAGGTATCCACTGTCATACAGGCTGCACACACTAAAAGAAAGTTACCGGCACGTCGAAACATATATTATTATTTATATTATTCATGTCTCATGATATCGGAGAACTCATTTTTGTAACCGACAAGAGAGACGATTGTTCGAAATATCGAAAGAAGCGAAAAGAAATATATATTATATATATATATATATATATATATATATATATATATATATATATATATATATAATTAATACAATATATAATATAATATATTATTATTAGTTTTAATTAATATATACAAGGCTATTAAAGTAACTCTGTCGGAGCTGCCTCACCACGAACCTCCGTCGTTGTGTCGCTTTCAACTGCTGCTGTCTTGCCTAACCATCTCATTGCGTAGCTACCTAGCTAGTAACTACATGCCCATTTTGCGGGCTGCAACGAGTAATTGAAATGAGTAACGTGTGAACGACTTCGACGCGCTTAGAGACGCAGACTCGGATTTGGAGCCGGAACTCGAGTGAATCGGAGTCGGACAAGGGCGGATCCAACCGGCCGTTTTGGGGGAGGGGGGACAAACCATTTTAAGCGAACATTACCTATCCCCAATTTCGAATTTCTTCCCGGATTTGGGCCACTTATTTTGCAACCTCGGGGTTTTATTTTTATTTTATTTTTATTTTTTGCTTTTCAACCTTTTGGGATATCGCAAAATGTCAGCTTGCAGTTTTTGTTGTTCCGGCATTGCCTTACACTGAGCAAAACCATGTCAGTTGTCAGCTGTACCTAGGGGCGTCGCCGATATTTTTAGTTGGAAATGGGCTAAAATAACGAAAAATTAATTTCATTTTATGGTTTCATTCAATCCTTTGCAGTATTTGTAATGTGGATTTCATGTTAATTGTTACTTATTTAGCGCCACGATTTTTTCGGCTTTGCCTGATAAAATCCAGAAAAATAGGCGGTGGCCCTTATAAAGAATAAGAAGCTAAAAATGTTATTAGTTCAATTCACCGTTGCAACGAACCAAAGACGATAGCGATGGCTTCGTTATGACGATGGCCATTGACGTGACGCCGCGAAGTGGCGTGAAGATTTTAATTTTAGGTCAAGGCATTTTTTTTTTAAATACTGGAACCAGACCGTGAGCGGAGCCAAGCCTCGGGTAGCCCCTATTCCTGGTTGCACATCTCGGTATAATACAAAATATTTAAATAAAGGTAGTTTTTCATATACATTTTATTCGGATAGTTAATCACGATGACCGGTGGCAGTCAGCGCTCAATAATACATCATCAAGAGGCAGAACGACTTTTACGCACATAAATGATCCCTGCGGATCTGGAGGAGCTTTGGGAGAGATAGCTCCAGGAGATGGTCCTGGCCTGGTCCCACTGTTAGCTCTTCAGTCCAGCAAGCTGGGCACCATTGGAGCAGCTTCCGGTTGCTGATGTCCGCGTCTTTGCGTTCGCATCGCCTTTTTCGCAACTCAGCAGACTAGCTAAACATGTAGCCCGCTTGAAAGTAAATATTTTATGAAGGGAGTGGGCCCTGGTGCCAGCAATTACCGCCAAGAAGAGCCTCTGCAAGAAATTTTATGTAATTTATTTTCCCATTCTTCAAATTTGTATAAGCAATTGGGAAACTTGTGTCATGCCGCGAAGCATAAAGCAATTTTCCACTTTTGGCTGTGGATAGCTGGATTTTGACTGCTGCAAAGGCATTTTTACGATAACTTGTGTTAACAATTGGGAAACTTGTGTCATGCCACGAAGCGGTGCAAAATTGTGCCTTTTTTGCTGTGAATAGCTGAATTTTGACTGCTGCAAAGACAATTTGTACGATAATTTATTATTCTTTCTCACCCGTTTGGGGGGGGGGGCAAAACATAGTTTAGACCCCTTGAAAGGTCTTGGGGGCCATGACCCTGTTGCCCCCTGGATCCGCCCTTGGAGTCAGAAAGTTTGGGGCGGAGCCGAGACTGTAGTACAACTAACATACACATTTGATTTTGAACAATGCCGAAGTAATAAAAACGAATGCCGAATAGTCATGCAGACCGACGAGTAGTTATGTTAACCTATTGCCTTCAACGCACAAAAGCTAGTAGCGAAGTGACGACATGTTTCGACCATCGTCGAAATTATGTTAAAATATCAATCAGTTTTGCAGAATGAGTAATCTAGTGTTCAAACAGTTTTGCTCATCTGTTAAATTTCGGCGCCAGCAGCCGATCTGTTTTGTCGAATGATGATTGTTGAAATTGCCGTTCAAACAGTTATGCTGAATGGTCAAAAGCGAGTGCAAAAAGGTGTATTTCTTTGAAAGGCAGAGTCTGTGACGATAAACATTTCGACTCGTGTATTCTGAGTCGGTCGAAATTAATAATACCAGTGAAACCCGAGTCGATTTGTTGGGTTTAGGGCCAGATTTACAGCTGAACTCTACAAAAAGAACGTGTGCCCTGAACCCGTATTATAACTGTTAGTAACTAGGTATATAAATGGACTATTTTTGCGACAAATTGTATCGACGCTGCCAGCGACATCTATTTTCTCAAAACGTTTAAAGAATAACATTAACCCTTAAGGTACCTTGTATGTTTTCATCAGCCATGCCATGTCCATATTACTACCAGGGTATGTTCCAAAAAATATGCTGAGGCTAAGAGGCTTACAAATGTGTGCCTATGTCAAACGGAATGTAAATTGTTTAACTCGGTATTGGCTGGGGTCTCAAGACACCTTCCATTGACTGGGGGGAGGGGGTCATCCCCACCCTGTCTTACTCCCGAGCTAATTATCTGATGTGGACGCGACATGCGGCAATCGAAAGGTCTCAACAATCTGAATCTAACGAATACTTAACATTTGGTTTTCAAGGTCATAGGTCAGATCAGGTCCAAGTCAGCTCAGAGGATAAAGTGACCCGAATGACTGGCGCTATGACGAAGTGCGATGCGATGAAGAAGAAGTGCGTAACGGCAGTTACGCTGATGTTACTGAAGACGAAAGTTTGAAACCAATAAATGTAATAATATTTACGGCATTGCCATCATTTGTAGATGTTTCACGGCGCGTTCATCCGGTGACCGGTCATGGCATCAGCATTTTCTGCTCACCCTGATAGTGATACACGACTGAAATCTGACACCAAACCACACACTGTCCACAACACTGACCTGCGTGCACGAGTGTCTGGGCGTCTGGAGGTCGAATACGAACTGATCGTATCGCGAGACATCCCAGCTGTCTTCCATCTCTCGCTGCCCCTCGGAGGGCACTCCCCACGCTCTGACACGCTCCCCCGGACTGCAGGCCGAGACTGAATCTGCTGACCCTGCTCCCATGACGCCCAAGGGCTGGGAGACGCACATAGGCGCACCCAGCCAGGTCGCCCTCGGTATGTGGACATTAGGCAGGGGCGCGCACAGGAAACCTACAGGGGAGCAATGGCGCCTAAGCACTTTAGCGTGAAAGCGATTTGACCGCTCGAAGCTGAGCACTCAACAAGTTCAAAACAATGATATGCAGAAATCTCAGTTCTGTATCCCTGAGAAGTTGCAACAATTGTAGCATCCCACCATTGCTTGGGTGGAAGGATCGCACAGCACATAGCTGATATGTCTAAAACCACACAGAAGCTATCTAAAAAGTGATTTTTTGCTACTGCCAATATTGCAATCATTTGTGATGTCAACTGGCGGATCCAGGGGTTGGGGGCATTTTAGGGCCATGGCCGCCTCCAAAGAACCTTAAGTGGCCTGTTTGCCCCCCAAAAAAAGATCAAGCCTCATAACAAAAAGCGATCGGTAATAATGTTGAATGGCTTTGCCTCTGTTCCATAACTACAAGTTTCGATGGAAACCAACAACAGGTCAATATTACAATTTACAAATAACAGAAAGAATGCAGTTGTCCAGGGAATAAAACGCAAAATTTTCCGCCGCTCTGCGGCGCAATTTAACCCGCGCGGCGTAGGGGGGTAAATATTACCCCTCCCGTATTTCCACAATAACTTGAAAACGGTAACAGATAACGACGTTAAAGTTTCAGTACCTTATCCAGCATCAATTTGACGTCTTCCTAAGCAATTTCACCTAAACAAGTTCAGAACTTTGGAAGATAATGACGTTTTGATTACGTCATGTCATGCCATTTTTGGTTGATTAACGATAAATGTTTGATGCATTGTAGAAAACATAGCTTTAAAGCAAATCGCAAACACAAAGCTATATAAGAAAGGAAATTTAATTCTCTACAAGATGGCGATTTCGGATTNTTTTCATGTTCCGAGGCTAATTGGACATTTTATTAGCATATTTGATGTTCAAAACTGTATATTGGTGAAAGTCAAATATTACACTTATGGCCACCCATAACACCGTTTTATCCTTATGTGCGGCGTGGCGGCGAGATATTTGTAAATAGCATTTTGTGTTCAAGGGACAGGTGCTTCGATTTAAGCGTAAGCTTATGCACCGATCCTTTTGCCTTGATGAATGTGTGTAAATGTGTCCACCCTGTCAAGGCAAATAAATGTATGATGTATGTATCAACTAAAATGACGAAAAAATATACCTCATTTTTATGCTTTTATTCAATCCTTTGCAGCATTTGTAATGTGGATTTTCATGTTATTTATTTAGCACCGCGAAGCTGCGCAATTTTTTACGACTTTGCCTGATAAAACCCAGCGAAATAGGCGGTAGGCCTTATCAAGAATAAGAAGCTAAGCATGCTAGTAAAGTGTGGTCAACAAGTGTAAAGGCATCTTGATCGGTTTGATGCACGCGCAGAATGTTCTGCCGCGGGATTCTGCCGCGGGGAAGTTGATGGGGGTATGGCCCCGTTGGCCCCCTGGATCCACCTTTGAAGGCTTATAACTCTATAAATAGATACAAACACGAGACACAGGTAATTCCATGCCGGCCTCCGCGCGCGAGCTTACCTGGCTTGGGCTTCCCGCGCGCCGGCGGTGGCGGGGTGGCCGGGCAGAGCGTGGCGGCTCTGCACCGGTTGTCCTCCGTGCTGCTCTCTCCGTCAGTCAGACAGCGGCCGGCCGGCACGCCGGAGCAGAGGCAAGGTAACTCGGAGAGAGAGAGAGGCGCACAGGTGAGCGGCGCGTCCTGTGCTGAAAAGGGATCCGTTGTGTGGTGGGCAGGTGAGCGGCGCGTCCCCCTTGGTTGGGGGGCCCGGAAAAGAGGATGCGTTGTGCGGTGCAGGTGGAGCGGTGCGTCCTGTGCTGAGAGATCGCGTTGTGTGGTTGCAGGTGAGCCGGCGCGTCTGTGCTGAGAGGATTCGCGTTGTTGGTGCAGGTGAACGCGGCGCGTCCTGTCTGAGAAAGGATCGCGTTGTGTGGTGCAGGTGAGCGGTGCGTCCTGTGCTGAGAGGATCGCGTGTGTGGTGCAGGTGAGCGGTGCGTCCTGTGCTGAGAGGATCGCGTTGTGTGGTGCAGGTGAGCGGTGCGTCCTGTGCTGAGAGGATCGCGTTGTGTGGTGCAGGTGAGCCGAGCGCACAGATGGTGGCTGGCGGTGACGAGTTCAGTGTAGTGTCACTACACAGTGTTCCGCTAACTACCAGGAAGCCTTTGGGTTGCACGAGAAGATCATCCGGTGGCGGCAAGCTCAGGTAGGTCAATGGCACAGCTATGCCAGTTTCCTGTATCAGAACACCATGGATTGTAGGTACTTTGTTGCCTGCAGGCAGGGGCGGATCCAGGGGAGGGGGCAAGGGGCCATTCCCCCCCAAAGGTCCTGAAACCTTTATTTCCACAAAAAAAAACGCTCTGACAAACGTACGGCCTCTGCAAATTGATCGTTAAAGTTGAAATGCAGCAGTCCAAATCCAGCTATCTAGTAAAAAAACGGTAAAATTTCGCGCCACCCACTCTCACGTTTCTGTTCATACTAATTGCTAAATACATGTTGGTTGCCTGATTTGTATTCGTCTTTGGTATTCTTCAATCAAAGGCAAAGGTCACATATATTTAACATACCTAATCCTTTAAGCAAAGCCGGTAAGTTTGTCGATCTCGCCAAACACATGACTAAGACCGGTTGTACGTTTGGCTTGCACACCAATGCCGACATAATTATTGCATATTAGCCGTTCGCATGGTAGAGATTAACACGGCTCTTTCTTCATGACCGACCTACAGCCGTCCCGTCCTGGCGGCCTGCCTGCAGCTGGCCTGCCCGCAGCCAGCCGTAGTCTGACCGAAAGTCCGATAGCCTGGGCTATACCAACGATATTATCACCATTAGTTATTAGTTAATCACTATAATATACCCACTAATCGATACAAAATGTCACATTTCGTAACTACAAACAGATTCCCCAGACAATTTCACTATAACTTATTTTAACCTTCAATAATTCATATATCACCGCTTTCGCCTCACCACCGCCGCGACAGAACGGTCAGACACGCGACAACAGGCGTGACAGAACGGGTCAGGACACACGACACAGGCGTGACAGAAAGGTCGACACGCGACAACAGGCGTGAACAGAACGGATCAGACACACGACCACAGGCGTGACCAGACGGTCAGACACGCGACCACAGACTTAGACTGAACGGTCACCAGACACGCGACATAACAGGCGTGAACAGAAAGGGTCAGACACCGCCGACAACAGGCCGTGACAGAACGGTCAGACACGCGCACAGCAGGGCGTGACAGAACGTCAGACACGCGACAACAGGCGTGACAGAAACGGTCAGACACGCGACCAGGCCGTGACAGAACGGCAGACACAACGACAAACAGGCGTGACCAGTAACGGTCAGACACGGGCGGACACGACGCGACAGAACGGTCCAGACCAACGCGAAACAACAGACGAGAACATGAACGGTCAGACAGGAAAAACCGACACAAAAATCTCCATATTCTGCGACTCTTTACATTCGAAAACTGACCTCAATAATCAACACAAAGATTTTCCAAACCCAGAGCAGAAATATTTTTAAAACGCACACAACTCAACAACATATCTCTGCCCACGCCAGGCGTGTTGAGGAATGCGTAATGGCGCTGCTCAACCACTGCCAACTCGCTAAAGATAAGGGAGATAATTCTTTGTCTACCTATTTTTAAGGACATTTGTGGTAAAATGACCTTCTTATCTGGTATTTTCACTGTTGTGGTATTTCAACTGAGTCTGTGGTATTTTACCTCAGTCTGTGGTATTTCATCTGAATCTGTAGTATTTAACCTCAACTCGTGTTTTTTCAGTAGTAAAGTGTTGCCAGATATGGCAAAACTTTGTGGTATAATTACCTTCGTATCTGGTATTTTCACTGTGGTATTTCACCTGAGCCTGTGGTATTTCACCTCAATATGTTGCAGTTCACCACAACCTGGGGTAGGTATTTTACCAACCAAAACATCAATTTGTGTTTTTGTTTTTGCAGTAGTACCAAATCATATCGGCAGGATGCAAACAGAAGCCACACTGCCCATCTTGTGGTATTATAACGTTGGTTCAACATTTCTTTCGCGGCGAAATCATTAGGTCAAAAGTCCAAGAACATTTTCCTTGCACAGGGGCACAGCGGAGGGGGACAAGGGGCAGGTGTCCTTCCATTGGCCCCAATGAGCCTGAAAGGGACCAATGCGCAGGCTTGGACCCCGTACAGCCCGGAGGGACTCCAAGGCAGACCAGATGACTCGCTGGGAAGATCAGAGGAGCCCGTGGGAAGGTTTGAGGGGACCTTGACCAGGTCGGAAGGGCCCCTGGTCAGGTCGGAGAGCGGGGGCCCCTGGTGAGACTGGATGGGCACTTCTCTCTCCAAACTAGAAAAGGTATATCAACATAAGGAGCTCTGGCAAAATAAAGCGGTCGAAATCCATGGTTTGCAAATTATGGGGGCCCCTTTCTCACGATGTCCGTGCCCCCACCCCTCGCCCCTGCCAAAGGTCTGGCTGAGCCCCTGCCTTCCCCTGCCAAAGATCTGGCTGTGCCCCTGCCTTTGCACAAAATAAGAAAACAAAAATGTGTGGCTGTGAAGCACATACATTTATTTGACAAAGCTTACAAAGTTGACAAAGTTGATCACTATTGGCAGACAAACATTCTAAAGCTCTTCCTGGATTCAATAAATTTTACCAGCACCGGAAAACTATGTACTAGAAATAGGACTAGGACAGTCATAGTTACAGAAGGTATACTAGTTTTACTACAAAAGTACTAATATTTACCACACTAATAGGTACCAATAAATAGGTATATTTTTGATATACCACAAATTTTCCCAAAAACACCAGAGAATCAGGGGAAGTACCAGACAATGCGCTAAATACCACAGAAGAAGGTTTTTTACCTCAGTAAAAATTACCACCCAAAGATAATTCGGCCGGTAGATGGCAGGAAACGCAATGCAGCCGTAAACTGGGAAGAGGCCCATCTAGTAATCCATGGTGAGGGTACAGAATAGTGTCTAGAAACACGCAGAATGTCCTGATAGTTAACTTAGTGATGAAATAGTAAAGTTTTGAAACATAATACAAACGCTGTGGGAATATCGTTGGTATGACCCAGCCTTTGACCAGAGCTATGCCACACCAAATGCGCTGTTACATATATTAATATTTATATTTGACCTTATGATTGCCACATATTTCGTCTCGATACAACATTGGTTCGGGAGACAGGTGGGCGAAATCTGCCCTCTCCAGCGGATCGCGTTCGGCTGCCGACTCCCGGACCCCCGGTCCTAACCGCACCCGTCAGGAATGTCCACCTGGGGGTCGCCGGAGGCAGTTTAAACGGGACCGAGGAGGTCCGTATTCCGTGAGTCCGTACCATTGTCCGGTCGGGGTTGGGCGGCGTAAACAGCCCCGGGGCCGGCACCGATGGATGCGGTGAGGACCGGGAAGGGTGCGGTGAGGACCGGGCTTGACTGGCTCCAGTAGCAAATTGAACATTCCATGCGGTATTCACTAAGTGCCCTTTCCACTGTATTTGGTGTACTCTACTACCAAGACAGAGGCCATTCTTGCGACCAATCGCTGGCGTTCGTCGGCGATTTCTTCGACCACTCTCTTGCCATTGGTTTAGCTTTGTGGTTGCACGAAAAGCGCCGATGAGCGCCGAGGAGGAAACGTGGTAGATGCTTTGTGGTGGATGGCGTGGTAGGTTCTTGCCTTGCGTAGGAGGGGCATCAATTTGTAATGCACAGGTAACCTATTTAAGTGATGTACAAAGTTTGAAGGATTTTTTAATATCTCATAAATATGGAAGCGAAACCAAATGATACATTTTTCAGCCGTTTTTGGTCGCTACTTCAGTCAGCACAGGAAGCTATCTGGTCGCCGACGCCATCGCCAGGACGGCGCTTGCTCAAGGGCGGATCCAGGGGGGCCAAAGGGGCCATGCCCCCCCCAAAGGTCCTGAGACTATGTTTTGCCCCCCCCCAAACGGTCGGACATACAGCTGTGAAAAGTTGGTTTTGCAACAGTCAAAATACAGCCATCCATAGAAGAAAAAAAAAATCGAAAATTTCGCGCCGCTTCGATAACACAAAATACGCAATTGTTTACTGATGGAAATTGGGAAAGATGGAAAATGAATTAATGAAGTTGTCTGGCATCCTCCCCTTGGCGGTACCCTATTGTTTATCGCCCAGGGCCCACTCTCTTCATAAAATATTAACTTTCAAAGTGTTAAGATAGTCTGCTGCCGATTCCCGAAAAAGGGTAGCGAACGGCCACGAGACGCGGACATCGGCACCAGGAAGCTGCTTCTGCGGTGTCCAAGCTGCTGGACGAAAATGCTTATAGTGGGACCAGGCCAGGACCATCTCCCCAAGCCATTTATTTCGTCCCAGATCCGCAAGCACCATTAATGTGCGGAAAAGCCGTTCTGCCGCTTGCTGTTTGCAAACCACTTGCACTGTTACCAATTGTTTGGTGCAGTCCGGTGCATATGTATACAGTTAGTATTATCCCATACCTATACCTACCTGAGTTATTAAGCACTTACTGCCACCGGTCATCGTGATTTACTATCCGAACAATATATTTGTTAAAAACTACATAAGCTTCAATATTTTTCATCATACCGAGATGTGCAACCAGGCAAAGGTGTTATCTGAGTCTGGTCCCAACATTAAATTTTCGTTTTCCACAACCTAAAATTAAACTTTTACGACGCTTCGCTGCGTCAGATCGGTCGCCATCGTCATAACGAAGCCATCGCCATCGTCTTCGGTTCATGTAACGGTGAATTGAAATGAACAGCAATGTTTATTTTTTCTCTCTCTACAAGGCAAACCGTCTATGTTTCTGGGTTTTATCAGGCAAACCCGTAAAAATTTCGTGCCGTTTCGCGGCACTCAATAACAAATACCTATTTTAGTGTAAAGTCCACATTACAAAATGCTGCAAAGGCTTAAATGCACACAAAAAATGAAGTACACTGTAAGTGTACTTCATTTTTGGCCAAAGGGTGTGGCGGCCTTCGCGGCCTTCGGAAGGCCGAGGGTGCCGGCCACACCCTTGGCCTTCGCCCGCCACACCCTCGGCCGAGATCTCCGTGTTTTGCATCACCTGAATCTGTGTCACCGCAGGACACTGGACTACTGGAGTCAGGGACACCCTCCTGGACGCCCTCCTGAACCGCAGGACACTGGACTTCTGGAGTCAGGACACCCTCCTGGACGGCCTCTTGAACCGCAGCGTCATAGCGGCGGTGAGATGACGACACGGCGGGGTAGCACCTGAGCGGTGCAGTGAGCTGCGAACGCTGGCTGTGCCGACCATATCGAGCGCGCCACTAGCGGGTGCAGGTGACGTTCTCGCCGACCAGGAGTTTCCGACAGTCGGAGGGGCCGGCGCAGGTCAGCCGACAGGACAGCTCGGAAGGTGACGTTCTCGCCGATCGGGAGTTTCCGACAGTCGGAGGGGCCGGCGCAGGTCAGCCGACAGGACAGCTCGGTCAGACAGCGAGCCGCACGCTCAGCGGTCAGCGGCTTCTGGCCGCCGCGCTGTACACACAGCGAGCAGGAGCTTCGTTATGCCATCCGGAATGTATCTGATCGTGTCAGTGCTGGCTACTGTCCTACTGCTGGGCACAGCACCGAGTTGCCTGTCTGATGCGATGCCACACGGGGCGCCAGGCAGCTGGGAGACGCCGCCGGACGAAGCAGTCGCATCTGGCGGCTCCGGATCCGAGGAGCTCCTGGAGAAGGACACGCGGCTCGGAATGTTATCCGGAGATGGTGATGAGCTGCTGTCTCGCTCCGAGTTGTCCGACGCGCGGCCACTGTGGGAGGAGGAGACGACGGACGCCGTCTCCGGCGACGACAGCACCCCACCCCTGACCCCGAACTGGGAGACAGAGAAGAGTTCTGACTCCGAGGAGGATTCACCGGACACGCTGGATCTCGATGCACATCCACCGGTCACGCTGGATCTCGATCCACAGCGCACAGGCATGTTGGAAACAAGGGTGACACAGTCCGCCTCAGTGGTGTCAACGACAGCTGGAAATCCCCAGCGAGCCACAGCCGGGACCACGGATATGGCTGCCGACGTGAACAGCGCCACGGAGGGCGGAGGTGAGTGAACGTGGCTTATAGCCATGTTTCATCAATCTACTATAGCTGTTCACTAAGAATCGCATTGGTGTGTCCGTCGGCCAGTGCATTGCCTTGACCTTGGCCATTGACGTTCATTTGCAAAGCGTGTTTGATAGCGAAGTAACGACTGATAAGATTGAGCCTTTTCTGCTATTTTAATCGTTATTTCCGGGCATGACTAATACTATATATAGCGCTCAGGAGTGTCGATATCTGAACATGATTGGGGGGGGGGGGGGGGGGGCAATGCTAACTTTATAGATTATAATTCGATTCTTACCATGCAACGCCATAGGCCTAATGTTAAAATTTGAAATTATTGGGGGGGGGGGCGGACCCTCCCAAATGTATACAAATCGACACCGGTGATAGCGCTAGTATTCCAGAAAGTGGCATGTTTGTAGTTGACCACTCTCCGTCTCCTCCCCACTTCAAGCGCCTTCCCATGATCTGCCTTGCCTAGATTGCGATCACTGAGCGTGCCGGTCCCAGTCGCTCTGCTAACAACCAGCAGCAAAAGCTGCCTGACGGGTCGGCAAAGCCGTGCGATGGCGGATACAACTGGTGCCTACGTAGATCCAGCTCCGTCGCCGCCAGGAACTCCCCGGCGTTTTCGGCCCGGTACCGGCCCGGTGTTTTCGGACCGGTACCTACCTGCCGGACGGGTTTTGCCGGTCCCGTGACCGACTGCGCAAAGACACAATGTCACAACGAAAACGAACACCAAGCAGCACATCACGCGGCGAGGGACAATGTGCTGAACAATGTGACATCGCCGCACTGCTGCTGTCGGCTGTCGCGACTGGAGGAAGGAAAATTCAGCGCCACACGGGCGTCAGACAGAGGGTGTAGGATCCTATTTCTGTTGAGGGGTCTTCAACATCCCCCAACTTAGCTCCAGGCCAGCCCCCCCCAACTTGGTCATGGAAGTGGGTCAAATCCGGGATATGTGTGTTTTGTGAATTTGGATGGTATTTTCAGGCGTTTTTCTCCAGCTCAGTCCCCCCACCCAAAAAACAAAATGCCTGGAGAAGCTACAACCCTGCATACAGGGCAAACCTGAAACTGATCAAACCGCAAAAGGCTGGAATTCTGAATTATGTTTATTTTAAGCCCTAAGCCCGCTGGAATTCCATAGATTGGCTAACACGATAGGGAGCGTCATATTAGACAGTCATCTTGACAAGGGTGCGGTAGCAGGGAAATACATCACCCTGGCTGGGAATATACGCTGTACACAGCTTGGAACTTTTTATGATTTATGCTCAACAATGACATAGTTGACAATACAGTCGCTAATCTATTGACCAGGGTAAGGAAATGTGGAGACTAACGCTGCATAATAGTTTCCTTTGATTTATAATATATATAATGTATATTATATACATATAATATTATAATTATATAATTATACTATATATAATATATATATACCTAATATAGTTTTTATATATATACTATATATACATATATAATAATTATATATATATAAATATTTTTAGTATATATATTCTATAAATATAGTAATATATATATATATTGTATACTATCTAGTAATGGATATAACATAATATATATTTATATTATATAATATATTTAACTATATATTATATATATACATATTAGAGAAAGTAGGGAGCCAATCGCTGTGGATACACATGGTACTTGTTTAAATTGCACAGACATCCGCTTTCGCATTTATCAGTTTCTTTACGCTTCTTTCGATATTTCGAACAATTCGTCTCTCTTGTAGCGGTAGGCGAAAAATGAGTTCTCCGATATCATGAGACATGACACATTCCAACTTGGAAATTCACTTTCGAAAGCTTTCGAGCATTTTTCCGCGTCTTTCTAGCCTATTAGTTTTCGATTTAGTGGGGGTTGTTTTGACCCCCAGGGCCCCACCAGGATAAAGCCGTCTCAAAGTCCCACCAGGGCGTGGGTAAACGTGAGGGCAAAACTGCATTGCAGCAGCTCTGTCTTAAATTGTAACCCTTTCTAGCATGAAACTTGCGGTGTCACGTCGCAGACTATTTGCACCAACAGTTCCACGAGGAGTAGCCCTGCTGCACTTCTCCGTAGCAGCAGTTGCCGAGCGAGCTGTCAGTCAGGGGCGAGCGCAGAATAATTTGTTCCGCCTTGCAGTGAACGCCCGCCGTCGGTGGTCGGCCGTGGGTGACCTTGGATGGCGCGTCACCTGCTCGTACTACTGCGTAGTGTAGTGTGCAGCCCCGGGACCCCGCAGAGAATAGAGATGGACCCGGCTGCGAACACGGACTGTACCGCCTCCGACCCGGCTGGAGGATACGAGCAGGCGCTCGAGCGACCCCGGGAGGGGACCCGGCTGAAAGATACGAGCTTCGAGACCCGGGAGGACCCGAACGGAGAATACGAGCCATAGACGCGGAGAAAGGACATTTATGCAGTTGCGGCTGACCTCGCTTCCAACGAGGTGCGAAGGAGATTAGATCAGAGAGGGTGTGAGGTGGAGATTCGTCGGCAACCTCAAATGTGCAGTTATTGCATGAATATTTTCACCGTTGTGTGTTTGTATACATCACACAATATATTTTCGCTGACGTAGTGGCAATAAAGGCGCCTCGAAACTGTCCGACAAAGCGAGTTTACATATATATATATATAATATATATATATATATATATATATTATATATATATATAAATATATATATTATATATATATATAATATATATATATAAAATGTTCGACAACTCAAGTGTAAAATATGTGAAGACAACTCTCCGTCTATAGAGTTGCTTCCGATATAAGTGCCATGAGAAAAAACATTCATTAAAGAAAACTTGGTAATCAACCTGACAATTCTAGTTTAGAATCGAAACGAAAATAAGTTTTTTAAGTATTATCACACAAGTGTTGTATGCTTGTATATCTGTATTATTTATGTCCTTGAAGCATTATCCTGCTTGAAAATGTGAAAAATGCACGAAACTTGCAATAGAAAGAGTGCTGTGTCAATCGGTGATCTTGTTTTTAATCTAAGACCTGAACAAAAGCGGATCGTAAGAGCAATTGAAAGGGACTCAAAAACAGTACACCAACAGCAAATATGCGGCATAATTCAAATAATAAACTGTTTACAGAAGGGACTACTGCCAAACTATACTTCATATATTATATATATAATATTAAATAATTATATATATATATATAATAATATATATATATATATTGGTAAAAGCCGAAGTAAGATTATTCAATTCGCACGTTTGTTGGAACGTTAGACAGCTTTTGCAAGATATTTTTTGCTTAATGCATTCAAATGGATCGGGATGGTTTGCGATCGTTTAAGTTATGCTTAAAAAATTACACTTCCGAAGCTCATAATAAGGACATTAGGAAGTTAAAATAAAAAAACAATGACCTTTGCGGTTCAACGCCGTTCGTGTTTTCTCAACACATTTTCAAGAACAAGGTCACACAGCTTAATATTAAGTACGAATCACGACATTTGAAATATAACTTCTATCTCGTGCAAAATAAATAAAAGGGTAGTTCAATCTTATGATCTTTGTAACTGAATATGTTAACTAAATTACTAGGCTAATCAGTCATCAAACAAGATATACAAAGTGGACACGACTAACACATCATACAATCAAAACCAATCATTTCATACAAATTCATACAATCAATACAAATCGAACACAACTGCGAGTTTATCAACAAGCAGGGACCTTTTCATAGAGCTGAAAGGGTCCCTCTTGCGTTCAATTGTCTGTTCATAGTTGGGCCTCTCTCTGATGCAGATCGCTTCGAAGCCAGCAGCGTCTTCTGTCAGGGGCTCTGGTCCAGGATGGTGGTGTGGCTACGATTCTTGTCTTGTTTCAGGGTTTTGTCGTGCTTGGTTTGCGGAGTGCATTGTGGTCCATGCAAAAGCTATCTAATGCAAAAGCTGCTCTAACGTTTCAACAAAACAGTGCGAATAATATATATATATTATATATTATATATATATATATATATATAATAATATATAGTATATATATATGTATATATATATGTATATATTTATATATATATAGTTACTAAGTTACATATCTGGAATAGTTGCGACAGCAACTCCTTCCACTTTCTCTGCCTCTGTTACAGCATCGCAGTCAACTGACTCCACACCAACTACGAAAGTCACCCCAGCAGCTGCTGTACCTTTGAACCCAACTGAAGCTGGATCAGCTACAACAGCAGCGAGCGCTCCCGGCACGGCGCTGGAGACGGCGGTGTCAGTGCTCGTCACAGCATCACCATTACCTGCGACAACGTCGGCACCACGGGGAGTGATGACACCAGCCGGTGTCGTCTCGGGGGGCGATCGGAGTGACGCTCTGCGGCAGGAGTTCTGCCGCACGACCCTGGCCTGCGTGTTCCGAGGCTGGGCCTGCTTCTGTGTCAGCGCACTTCTGGTGAGAGACTAGGTGCGGCAGGAGTTCTGTCGCACGACCCTGGCCTGCGTGTTCCGAGGCTGGGCCTGCTTCTGTGTCAGCGCCCTTCTGGTGAGAGACGAGCTGATCAGCTGGTGGTGAGAAGTGAGAACGGAAAACAGCGGTTTGAACTAAGGCTGTTATTTCAAGATCCTTCAGTTGACGAGTGATTCATTGTTTTATCGATCGGTCATCGACCGGCCAGTGGTAAAATTGCGGAGCATGACATTTTGTGTTGTGTGCCTTTTATTGGGTGGTGAAGTTGCGCCACTTATTACAGTAGGTAGGTACCTACTGTCTTCCTCACATTTCAGTACAACTTATGTTAAGCAGCATCTGACTATCAGATTTATAAATATCATTATATGATTTTACTAACGTCTGTGCAAACTGCAAACGCTCTCTAAATAAGTGTAAATGTAATGTGTCAATTTTCACCTTCGTATTGGTTTTGCACTGAGATAGCTATTATCTTTGGCTGTTATTGAAAAGTATAAATTACTCAAGCCATTTCTCCCAAAATCTAACCACTTTTAAAATTTAATTTGAAATTTGCATAAGGGGGTCAATGCATAATGCAAGTGCCGCGTTTTAGGACTTGGCTCCAGAAACCCCCAAATATATCGGGAACTACGATAGCTAGGAGCAAACGGGAAAAATGACAGCTCTTGAAAAATGTTTTCGCCATTGGTGTCTTCAAATTTGAAACATGCCATTACGGTACATCCCATCACCAGTGACGTTTTTCTTTCGGAAAACAGCCTAAGTGCAAGTTAGAGACTTACATATGTGCATTGTGCACAAAATATCTTTAAATCTCGAGCCCCGCTGTGTCTCATTTCAGTTGCTTGTTCTGCGCAGCGTGTACAACAACGGCATCAGTGCTGCTCGGTGGTGTTGCCAGCTGCCCTACAGATGCCGCCAGTCGAACACCATGAAGGCCATCGAGTTCGTCAACATCGGCATGGACAAAAAGTCTTGGGTGAGCACTGAAAACTCGTTCTTTCATCGCAGCAACTGCAGTGGGTGCTGGGTAGCCCCGGTAGCGATCGGAAATGTGGGATGCGAGAGGCTCCAGTCAGTTATTGACAGATGTGGATCCAAGAGGGGGGGGGGGGCGATCCGGCCATGCCCGCCTAATGTCTGAAATTGGAGCAAAACTGACACATTTCCTGATATAAAAGTCAATAGAAGCAACTTTCACCAAATATTGTAAGTTTGTTTTAAATTAACTTTCAATGCATATGCAAACGGAATACGATGACTTTTCAGAATTATCTGATATTTTTGGGACTTTGCCCCCTTACCTCCCAAGCTACCGGTGACCCCTCCCCAACTACCGTTCTGGATCCGCCCCTAGTTAAAGGGACTCCCACCTTCTCAAAGTTCTCTAATGTACGCTGCATGAGGTGTTAAATATTAAGTAATTGCTGCCGACCACGATTATGACATTGTTTCTCACAAGCCAGTGCTCAAAGTTCATAAAAGTCAGTTTGGATGATATTAGGGCTGATGACGTTCATATGAAGGAATTTAAGGGAATAGAGAAAACCGTTACGCTGCCATATGATACGGCTTTCTATGGCTAAATGTAAAACAAGTCGACTATCATCAACATTTAGTAAAGAGCTGAGCGACGTCATCGCTCAGGGTCCCCGTTTCAAATACAGCTGGGACNCAACTCAGCTCAGCGGAGAGATTTGTGACCGTTCGGCCTGGCTCACTCATTCGATAGTGTGTGCATGGATAAGTGAAGTGAATAGTGAATATTCAGTTATCCATGGTGTGTGTGAGGCATCGAGACTGGTTATTGACTCGACTCTGATTGAATTGATTGGATTTGTTCAATCAAAATCCCTTGAAATAAAGAAGAACCGATTCACCACCAGATTTTGTGATTCGTGAATCATGATGGAATCAGAACCAGCATAGGAGCAATGCGGATTTAATCAAACTGACTGCGCAATGCTTTTTCATTCAATGGTGAAGCAAATGTACTTGATAAAAAATTATGTCGATTCTTTGAATCGGAAAGAATAATTTCTCAAATTGGTTATCCAATAATCAAACGGTGACTGAATCATTCATATTCCCAAATGAATCGTGATTGAATCCTTCCAAAAAGTTGAATCAATAACCAGTCTGAAGGCCATTCTAAACCATAATGGTCGCTTTTACGTGATTGTGCATGTTAGTGTTAAATCGTGTAAACGTCGTAATGCGAGTGATTGAGAGCGTGTATAGTTACCGTGCTGTGGTGTGACTGTGGTTCTGTGTAGGTATGAGTGCGCTGACGCGTGTCTCCTAACCTCAATCGGACTCCAATCATGCTCGCAATCCGCCACCGTCCGCGCTACTGCCAGAAGCCGGTGACGCAACCCCCCCCCCCCCCTCCGATCTGCCCTTCATCGCCCGCCGATAAGTCGGTCAAGTTCTCGTAGCTGCCTTGAACGCGGAATGTATTGGGCAATCACTCGGCTTCGGAACATCCATGGAGGATCGGGTGATTCGACCGTGGAATAGCTGTGTGTGGTCTGTTTGCTTTGTTATCGAAGGATGTGTGAAATGCTTTGGAAGGACAGACGAAAGCTGGATTGCGTTATTTGGAGGGTTGTGGTTAATACGAATATCAGGAATGGGAAAAGAGAGAAAGTTTGCTGACATGCATGGTGATTTCATCATTCATGATTTACACATTTTGCCGAATCTTTCTCGTTGGTTCTGTTAACGTGAGATAAAATTAACGTTTCGCGTAGGTTCTGTTTTTATACCTCCGCTAATAGCCTCTAACGAACGTATTTGACAGGCTCGCGTTCAGGAAGTGATGTATTTAAGCACATGACTTCATCAATTGCTAGGGTGTCGTCGAAAATTTATAGAATGTAAACCTTCCTTTCGCCTTATTGCTTTGTTCAACAAGGCAACTATGTGCGAACGTTATTTAATCAACCACAGGTCTTCCCCAATAGATAATCTAAGCATCGCGATTTGAGTGAAATTAGACGCCAGTCTTTTGACAATGGATCGAAAAAGTTTCTATCTGATAAACTTGAGTAGCTCCGTCTTTCACAACTGGAATACACAATGCTAACCACCATTAACGGACGTCCACGTACCTATTGTTGCCTCGATAATAGTTCAAAGAAAATAAATGTGAATCTGTGTAGTTTATGTACCAACCTATTCTCATAATTTAATGTGATTCATATATGTGTATGTATATATATATATATATATATATATATATATATATATATATAATATCTACTATATATAATCAACTCACATTAACAAATATATATTTGCTTCTACCTACATATAGTTTCAGTGCCGGGCATCACAAGATTAAAACATGTTTCTGTCATTTGTATTTCTACATGATTTCTATTAGGTATCCAAATACTTAATTGTTATAATAAATAAACCTAGCCTTTTGTTCCTCGTCGGCGTTTCCCAGACAAAGCGCAATCAGAGTGATTAGTTAAACATAGTGTGCCTTGCCTAAAGAGGGTCGTCTACTGATGGCTCTGCGCCTGAACAATGCCGGTGTCCAGCTCTGTCGGCAGGTGGCGTCTGACGGCACCGTTCGTGCCCTAACACTCACCACCATCTGTGCTCACTGCCCACCTCCTCTCACTCGACAAAGCCGATCTCCTCCCATTCACCACCATTATGGAGCTAACTCGTCTATCCCGCCTGAGAGACTGTGGGAAGAAACTACCGTCCTCCCCTACCAGCCGAGTGCGTCGCCCCGCGTGGGGGTGCTGACCGCTCGATGTCTGCGAGCGTTGACCACTGAAGGGGCACGGATGGGGACTGGGGAGGGTTGCGGGAGGAGGTGGGGAGTGGGGAGTCACGGCCACTGCCGCCGCTGCCGGACAGAGTCACGGCCAGTCAGTGCCGGCCTCGTCAGGCAGCACCAACCGCCGCGGCCGGGGCATTGTGTGGTGATCAGATGCCGCTGGAAACGGCTGCTCTTACATCACGAAACAGATCAACAGCATACTGCAAGACATATGCATTGTGACGTGATCTGTGCCGTGCATTGTGCAATGTGCATGTCATCTAAGTGGTTTGATTCCTGGTGGCTTAATTCAAGCGATTTAGTTTGAAGGAAAGGGAAACATCCTTTGTTGTTTCCTCCGTTTGCTGTTCGCCGGTACGAAGCAGTGGCACGGCATGGTACGGTGACGTTTACCTGGTATGAGCTGACGTTTAGGGCCGGCCCAGAGTCAGACGGGACGTCATATTTCCCCCACGTGTACTGGCTGTGTAAGACCGCTCGACGGGGTAGGAGGAATTTCGTATGATTTAGACAGCCAGGCGGGTCGTCGTGACGTTTCCCGTCTTTCTGGGCGTCCAGCGCTGGGGTGTGACGTCTCCCGTCTCTCGCTGTGTTCAGCGCTGGGGTGTGACACTCCTGCCTCGCTGTGTCCAGCGCTGGGGTGTAACACCCCCCGTCTCTCGCTGTGTCCAGCGCTGGGGTGTGACACTCCCGTCTCTCGCTGTATCCAGCGCTGGGGTGTGACACTCCTGTCTCTCTCTCTCTCGCTGTGTCCAGCGCTGGGGTGTGACGTCTCCCGTCCTTTCGCTGTGTCCAGCGCTGGGGTGTAACACTCCTGTCTCTCGCTGTGTCCAGCGCTGGGGTGTGTTACTCCCGTCTCTCGCTGTGTCCAGCGCTGGGGTGTGACACTCCTGCCTCGCTGTGTCCAGCGCTGGGTGGTAAACACCCCCCGATCTCTCCGGCTGTGTCTCAGCGCTGGTTGTTGACACTCCCGTCCTCGCTGTAGTCCAGCGCTGGTGTGGACACTCCCTGTCTCTCTCATCTCTCTCGCGTGTCAGCGCTGCGGGTGTGACACTCCTAGCCTCTCGCATGTAGTCCAGCGCTGTGACCGCTACACTGCCGCAGGCTAATCGCTGTCCAAGGTCCAGTGTCCCGGCGGTCAGGCAGTTCCTGCTAGCACACAGCAAGTTGGCAGGAGGCCGACAGGCCACCGAATCGGAACGATCGATGGCTGGACCGTATGGGCAAGCATAGATGCTGAGGAATTCGGATCAAAAACAGACTCAGGACTGAGCCAGGACACACCAGACCTTGCAGCTGAGCTGAGCTAACTGAGCTGAGCTGAGCTGAGGCTGACTTAGCTGAGCCTAAACTGAGCTGAGCTAGCTGAACTGAGCTGAGCTGAGCTGAACTGAGCTGAACTAAACTGAGCTGAAGCTGAACTGAGCTGAGCTGAGCTGAGCTAAACTGAGCTAAATGAGCTGAGCTTGAGCTGAACTGAGCTGAGCTGAGCTATAACTGAGCTGAGCTAGAGCTGAGCTAAACTGACGGCTGACCTGAGCTGACTGAGCTAAACTTGAGCTGAGCTGAGCTAAAACGAGCATGAGCTGAGCTAAACTGAGCTGAACTGAGCTAAACTGAGCTGAGCTGAGCTGACTGATACTGATGCTGAGCTGAGCCTGAGCTGAGCTGAACTGAAAACTGAACTGAACTGAACTGAATGAGCATGAGCTGAGCTGAGCATGAAGCTGCAAGCTGAACTGAAACTGAGCTAGCTGACTTAACTGAGCAGAGCACAGCAGAGCTGAGCTAAGCAGAGCAGAGCAGAGCAGGGCAAGCATACGGGGGGAGGGGCGTACCGAGTCAAACGCAGGAGACTAGACTGGACAAAATCAGACTAAAACAGACCAGGCTAAGCCAGACCAGATTGAAGTTGCGCAGACCAGACAAAAATCAGACCAAACCAGAGTCCAGACCAGACCATTCGGATCGAATGACCACCTTTTACGTCCTGTCTCTGTCGCCGGTTAACTCGTCGCGCTGCCTCGGCACGGCACCTTCGATCCAGTGAGCGGCGGTGGCGGCGGCCGACCTTCCCAGGCTGTTGCCATCATTAGCTGGGCCGCTCGTAAAACCCACGCGGCCACCGCGGCGGCGTCTCTGGACTCCTCAGACCGACACAATGGCTCGGCTGTGGCGGCGATGCGGGCGTCAGAGCTCCACGCGCGCGCGCTGCCTGCCGAGCTGTTTTTGCTGGTCGGCCGCTGCCGAAAGTGAGGCGCCGTGGTGCGGAGACTGTGACCGCGGCGACCGCGGCGCGGCGGCGGCGCGGCGGGGAGACTGAGAACTGCGGCCCCATCAGACCAGGACCGCCTCGCTGAGGGGTCCCCACACCAGGTGGTATGCGTCGCGTCGGTACCGCCCTCCGCGGCGGATGCAGGCTCCGCCGCGACGCCGGCGTAGGTTCTGCCGAGAGACGGGCAGCTGCTGACCTTGGTAGTTCGCTGGACCGGGAAGTCGTCAGCTGGGTCTGCGTGGCGAACGTTTGTGGTCGCTGCTGGTGCTCTGGTGTCGGGTGAACGCCGTTCATTGCGGCACGGCACGGTACGAGGTAACACGGCACGGCACGGTACGGTACGAGGTGGTACGGCACGGCACGGTACGGTACGGCACGGTACGGTACGAGGTGGTACGGCACGGCACGGTACGAGGTGGTACGGCACGGCACGGTACGGTGCGAAGCGGTGCGGCGGGCGCCCCACCCTCTACAAGTAGGGTACCTTACCGCGCGTGACCTACCCTTGACACGAAGGCGACGTACATTTTACCCGACCAGCAATGGTGACGTGCAATACAACCGAGCGCAGCTTTGCGCAGGCGGGGCCCGGTGCAGACGTTATCGTGTCATGTTCTGAGTTGAAACGCCGTTTAGCGCACATAGCGACAGGCACGTAGCGACTCTCTGGCGACGCACCACCGGACGCATGAGCACATCCGATCTAGCCTCGGGCAGGTCTTCGTGGGACCATCACCACCGACGCCACCACCACCGCCGCCACCGCCACCGCCACTGCCACCGCCACCGCCACCGCCGCCGCCTCGGCCGCACGAGCCCCAGGGCTGATCGGATGGTCAGCGGCCACGGCGGCCGCGGCGGTGACGCTCGTTTCACACGCAACACCGCGCGGTCCTAATTCCTAATCGCCGTCCAGCGCCGGCCGTCCCCTGGTCCTGTGAGCTGCAATCGCCGGCGACCGGCGCCGCTATCGTCGCAATCACCGTGCGACCGCGCAGCTTTCGTCTTGTTTGTGGAATGCGGCGGCTGCGGCGCAGCGTCCGTTGCGCCACAATCGCCGCACACGGGGATAAGCGTGTGCGGCCGTGAGACGGTCGCGACGCTGGTGAGCCGAGTTGCGACAGTAGCCCCGGGCGAAACGCACTCACGCGTCGCGTCTGGTGGCCAGTTACGCAGTGCTGAGAAGGAAAGCGAACGGGAGGCCTTACGTTGTGGTTCAGTGATAGGTGTTGCAGTCTGTGGTTATATTTGTTTACTAACTTTGTCTGCTGTTCATTCGAGAATTGAATGCGTATTTGGGTATGTAAGTGCCTATTCTAATTAGTTTGTCGTAGTTCTTGGCATGGGCTGGCTTGACATGGGCTAGCTCGCCAGGTTTCTCCGTTGTCACCAATAGATTATCTCCACTGAAATTGTCGAGTTGTTGATATTTCAATTTCCCACATACATGCATGGCACAAGCAAAAGCCTTTCAGCAGAAGTGATTTGGCCGATGTGCCCTGTGTTCTTGTTGCGGCCGTCCAACTTCGCTATGTGATGTTCACGGCCTGTCGTGACTGACAAGGCACTCCGCCCCACCCTGCTCCGCCCCTCCCCACTGTGCCACACCTCCGCCCCACCCCTCCCGTGCCGACCCGGGTCGGTCGGACAGGACACAGGACCGGAATGTACCGAGCCTACCGAGCTGATATGGCCAGCCGGCAGTACTGGTCCGACCGGGAACCTTACCGGGTGGCTAACCGGGTGCCTGATTGGGCACGGGACGCTAGCGGATCCAGAACGACAAAAAACTGGTTTGGACAGGCCAAAGCCCAGAAAGTCCGACAAATTCAACAAAAACTCGTCGGATAATCGCTTCCCTATGTGCACGAAACTGATTTGAAATTAACTTCATTTGGTAAAGTGGCAAGATTTTCTTTAAAACAAATCAGAGTGTGTTGGTTTTTGGCCGGTTTCGGTTGTCATGTGTGACCGTGGGCCGTGGCCCCAGTGCCCCCTCGGACCCGCCTTTGGGCCAACAGAGGCGGCACCTAACCTGGCACGTCAGTCGTCATCGTGCTTTGTACCGCCTACCCAGCAGATGACGCTGAGTGCTGACTTTTGCATCGCTGCCAACCTCGGACGTCAGCGCTTACTGCTGAGTGCTGAGTGCTGACATACTGCTGAGTGCTGACCCCGTACGATTTCTCCGTCTGGCTGGCAGCCTGTTTTCTCTGACGCGTTGACGGACGTTGTTTCACGCTACTGAGCTAGACCGGCCGATCCGACTGAAGTCTCCAGGACAGCAGTGGTCTAATGGCTACTTTGGCTGCTTCCGTTTGCTTGGATAAACTCATGTGTTTTATTTTTCCAGTATTCCTCTTCTTATCTATTTTTTAGTCTCGTAGCCCGGCGGGTGCACTGGGTGTCCCGCCGTGTCCGTTCACCCCCAGGGAGCTTCAAGCGCCCTCTGACAACTTTCCCAGTCGATTAGGAACAATTGAACACAAGCGCTTGATAACCTTTCGAGTACCCTCCACTAAGCACTAAGCAGGGCACTTATCAGGACACTGATCTTCAGATACAATATTTTATACATGCTAAGATTTGGGGTTGATCAATTCATGCTTATTATGGTTGTGCAGTGTGCACTGTGCGCCCTCTGGGGATTATTGTGTACCCTCTGGTAATTCAGTCTGGCTACGGGCCTGCTATTTGTATCGTGATTGTTTCAATGAACGTTTGTTCTCACGAACGTTTAAACGATTTAGAAACGTTATGCATGAAATGTTTTACGTTTGCCTCGGATCCGTCTCGATAATGATTTTCCTTGAAGTCAACGCTCATCCTCTCACTGGCTCCCGCTCTTTAACCCAAAAGATCACGGGAGGGTTGTCGAGTCGAGGGTACACACGACCCGACTTGTATCAGCCTGCATCTGTGGCTAATTTGTCAGTCCACCACACTATGCTGCAGCGTCGAGGCAGCACGGATCGGTTACTGACGTGGCCGGGAGGCGGCGCCTCGGCTGTGGATGCCCTGTAGCTGGCTGTAGAGCGAGCACGGATCGGTTAACGTCGTGGCCGGAGGCGGCGCCTCGGCTGTGGATGCCCTGTAGCTGGCTGTAGAGCGAGCACGGATCGGTTAACGTCGTGGCCGGGAGGCGGCGCCTGGGCTGTGGATGCCCTGTAGCCGGCTTTAGAGCGAGCACGGGTCGGTTACCGTCGTGGCCGGGAGGCGGCGCCTCGGCTGTGGATGCCCTGTAGCCGGCTTAGAGCGAGCACGGGTGGTTATCGTCGTGGCCGGGAGGGCGGCGCCTGGCCTGTGGATGCCCTGGTAGCCGGCTGTAGAGGCGGGCACGGATTCGGTTATCGTCAGTGCCGGGAGGCGGCGCCTCGGCTGTGGAATCCTGTAGCCGGCTGTAGAGGCGGGCACGGATTGGTTTTCGTCGTGGCCGGGAGGCGGCGCCTGGCCTGTGGTATGCCCTGAGCCGGCTTGTAGAGCGGGCAGGATCGGTTTATCGTCCGTGGCTGGGAGGCGGGCCCTGGCCTATGGATGCCCTGTAGCCGCTGTAGAGCTGGGCAACGGATCGGTTATCGTCGTGGCTGGGAGGCGGCGCCTTCGGCTCTTGGATGCCTGTAGCCGGCTGTAGAGCGAGGACTAGAGGCTTCCCGCTCGACGGACATAAACATGCAAGTCAGCGCACGAATCAGCGCCGTGAAGTCGGCTGTTCTAAAGATAGACCGCCGACATAGCGGTGACCTTAAACAATGTCCGGTATCCGCCTGGCTGTCCGTTTCTCTACTTTGCCGTGCTTCTTCCCATCTGCTGTCTGTCTCGATTGTCCGTCTCTTAGTTTCTCTATTTATGTTTCTGTCCTGTCTCTGACTCTCTGTTGTCTCTCCGCCCCTCTTTTTCTCTCTGTACTTCGTCTTCTCTATGTTTCTCCGTCGCTCTACCTATGTGGCTGTCCCGTCTCCTTCTCTCGGCCTATCTCTGTTTCTCTCCTTCTGTCTTGCTCTGTTTCTGTCCAGTCTCTCCGTACCTCTGTCTGATCCTCTGTCCCTCTGTCCCTCTGTCTCCTCTTTCCCTCTGTCTCTTTTGTATCTCCGCCTCGCTCATATGTCCCTCCGTCTACTTGTTCATTTTCTCCATGTCTTCTACGGATTTGCTTAATCCTCTTATCCCCCACATTCCGTTTCTGCCCTTCGCTCACATGTCCCTCCGACTACTACCTATTTCATTTCTCCATGTCTTCTACCGATTTGCTTAATCCTCTTATCCCCCCCCCCCCCACATTGGGCGTGTCTATACCTGCGCTGTATTCTTGCTAGCTTCCCACAGAACTATCACCCCTCTTTGTCCTATTCGTTCCCGCGGAAGTACGCCACAGCTAACGTATACCGGTACCGTGGCTTACTACTTACTAGCATCGACCTTTCTCCCTGACCCGGATATGAGTATGACGCCGGGTCAGACAACCTCAAACACGCCGGATCCGACACGCCGCGCGACGCTCCATCTTACCCAGTTCCGCTCTGACAGGCCGGAATTCTCACTTGTTTTCTCTGACAGCATGCGATTGTGTTTGCGGGGGCGTGATTTGTTTGCCTCCGTATTCGCTCTGGAGTTGGCGCGGTGCCGGTGGTGTGTGCTCACTGCTCAGTCACCCGCCCTCGAATCCCACTGTACCGCTACTTTGTCAGGGGCGGGTTCAGAGGGAGGGAACATGTGGTTCGGGCCCCTCCTTGTGTCATAGTAGGGCCCACGGTCGAGTGTCTAAAGAGGGTCCATTCTGGCGCGTAGGGACCCATTCTTATTTGTAAAGGCCCATTTTAGCATTAGAGGGACCATTATGAGTAATAAGGAGACCAATCTCGCTCACGGAGGTTCATTCTGACATACTGAGGGCTTACATGGGCGACCGTGGGCCCTTCTATGACTCCAGGAGGGGCCAAAGCCCCATGTCCCCTCCCTCTGGAGTCAAAGGACCCGCCTATGTCATGAAAGGCCCACTATTGCTATGTGGCGGCCCCCTTGACAAACTCCTGTATGCGCCACTGTATCTTGTGATGGAGCACCCAGTACTTCCTTATATACAAGTTGCAACGTCCGATCAAGCATGACGATCGCCCTGTCCAGTTGCTGTCGGGTAGCTATCAGGCTGCTGACGGCCTGCTGTTGGCCTGCTGACCCATAAACGGATTGGGCGAGGGCGGCCGCGTAGGCAGACGCTCGCAACAACAACCAGAACAGCCAAGCCATGGAGCTTCCTTGTTGGTATTCAAACGAAATCAGCGCGTCGCCGACGTTTAGTGTGCCGATTGCTGATTACTTTAAACGCACTGCGGGAGAGAAGAGAGAAAGAGAAATAGAAAGAGAAAGAGAAAGAGAAAGAGAAAGAGAAAGAGAAAGAGAAAGAGAAAGAGAGAGAGAGAGAGAGAGAGAGAGAGAGAGAGAGAGACCGGACCGAGACCGAAAGACCGAGACCGAGACCGAGACCGAGACCGAGACCGAGACCGAGACCGAGACCGAGACCGAGACAGGGTAGCAGAGTTTTCGCTTGAAGAACTGCCCCTCCGGCTCTCGGGAATAGCTGTGTGTGCTACTGACCGGCACAGATACATAATCAGCTTTCGTCTGTAGTGGTGGCCGCATCAGATCATCAGACCCGTCCTTGTCGTGCCACCTCCTGCTGGTGCACCAGCAGCTAATCGCTGAGGTAGATAGTGGCTGGGTGGTGTGGTAGCCTGTCCGTGCACTGTGCAGATCTGCAACCGGCCTTTCGCTCACAGCTTCCGATATCTGGACGTACGATCATGAGAGGCCGCAGGGGTGAAAGTGGCTGATTTTAGGCTACGGGGTTATCACGCCGTTCTCATGAAACCGGCATGCGGCGAGAACTTGCTGCAGCCTGTTCATTGTCGAACATTGTGACCGTGACTTCGCCCATTAATGGTTTATCCCGTCGGCGATTGTGCAAATAAATAAATAAATACATTGTGTTGTTTTTATTTAACTTGTGCACCTATCCGCATGCTTATCGTTTTCACCTACTCGCACTCGTGGTATAATAAGTTACCGAGACGCGTTAGAAACCCAGACCAATTAAGGCTGAGCGATTGATTGATGGGATCAGGTGCTGAGTGCTGACGTCGGCTATCACACCGCTCAATGTCACGATGATTCGTTATCGGTTGAGGGTGCCGCTGCTGTTCGACTTACCACTGCCGGATCGGCCACCTTATCTCGGATTTATCTGATGCTGCATTTTCCCTATGTGCCGTGCGGGGCAAAGTACGCGGTAACTGTACCTTGATCCGTCAGTTGTTGCAGCGCCGTCGCCAGGTCTACACCGCCGAGCTCTGTCCGCCGCGCGATGGCCTCCGTACCTGACCTGGGTATGTTGCTCTCCCGCTGTCCCCACGCGCGCAGAGCCTTACTGGAGTGTGTTTCATGTGTTCCCTGTTCGCTGTACTAAACCCGTGTCCTGATTCGGGACGTGCCTGACCCTGACCTGACTCTGACCTGACCTCTCTCTTTTCTCCGCAGACGGCGCCGTTGGAGCGTTCGTCCGCCGCCTGAGCCGGCGCATCAAGCGGGTGGCCATGGCGTCTGACGCGGCCACTGTGCTCGGTCAGGTCAGCTGGTCAGAGGAGGCCGAACCTCTGCGGGAGCTCCTCAAGCGCCAGTCGCCGCCGCTGCTGATCAAGGTGGCCAAGGGTCAGTACCTGAGCGCCGCTCCCGGCGTGACACTGCTGCTGACCTCAGGAGGCCGCCTGCGTCGTCTCGTCGCCCAGTCGGCCAAGTTCAAGGACAGCCGCCGAGTGGCGCCAGTCGGACCGAAGCTTCTCATCCCGGACACGTTCGATGGCCTGTTCGAGATCCTCAGCGAGGAGGGCCGCTCGGTGCGCGCGATCGAGAGCGTCGCTGAGCTGGCGCGTCGCTTCCCCGACTCGTGCATCGTCCGGGACAGCTGCAAGGCGTACGTCTCCAAGTCTGACAACGTGGAGACGATCACAGAGCGCTCGCGCACCATCCAGAGCGGTGAGACGCTGGTGCTGGTCGGGGACGTGGTGCGGCCGCGTGGTCGAGGGCAAACCCGCTTCCTGCGCTGCTTCGACGCCGGCGGCGAGAACGTCTACCTGCCGCACGAGCAGCGCGTGCGCTTCAGCGCCGTGGCCAAGGAGGAGAACATCAGCGGCGTGCACAGTGTGTCGAACCTGCTCAACAAGCGCCTGCCGCTGAACGTGAGGATGATCCACGGCCGGCCGCCGGACCTGTCACGTCTCGGCAGCGCCGCGCCGTCGTTCGCGCCCGAGCTCCGCCTGCACGCGACCTTCGAGGAGGACCTCCTGGTCGCGGCGCCGCTGTCGAAGGACGGCGCGCCTTTGCCCCTGCCGCTGACGGCGCCGCTTCGAGTCCACACGGCCACCAACACGGAGGCGTTGTCGCGTCTCGCTGAGTTCGCCCGCCTCCAAGAGCGCACCGCCGCCGCCTGGGCGGAGCTCGCCGATCGCATTCAGCCGTTTGACGTGGTGCTGCCGCCCGAGCTGCGGCCGGACGCCAAGGGGCGCGCGCCGCGGCCGCGCGGGTTTCGGCGGTCCCAGACCTCGCCCATGTCACGCGTCACGAGCCGGCACAGCGGAGATCCGATCGACGAGTTCGACGAGATCGATCAGATCTACGACTACGTGCGAGGCTTCGCGCCTCTGCCGCGCAATCTGCGTCAGACGTTCCTGGGAGGCAGTGGGGGTAGTGGAGCGACGGAGCGCAGGCCCGACCCGGAGCCAGCGCCCGCCGACAGCCCGCCCGCACCGCCGCCCATCGAGACGATCCCCTCGCGGAAGCAGATCCACGTGGCGCCCGCGCCGCACGCGCCGCACACGCCGCACGCGTCACATGCGTCACATACGCCGCAGGGTACACCGCATACGTCGCACGCGCCGCATACGCCACAGGGCGCGCCGCGGCCGGTGAGCGGAGAGGTGCGACACCCGGGGGTGTTTGTAGCGAGTCTGGACCGGAGTGGTGCGAGGTCGGCACCGCGCGACAGACGCGTCGCCGAGAAGCGCACCCGCGAGCCCACCAAGCCGCCCAAGAAGAGCATGGCCAAGGACGAGGGCAAGCAGTCGCTGAAGCTGTTCGCGAAGAGCGGCAACACCAAGCCGAAGCCGCGCTTCTTCCGGCACAAGAGCGCGTCGCCGCTGAAGAGCAGCGGCGTGTACTACCCGCTGACGAGTTCAGCGCAGTCCGCGGGCCCGTCGCCCATCTTCAACATCCGCTACAAGTCGCTCAACAACCTCGCCATGGACTTTGACACGCTCAACTCGAGCAACTCGGGCGGCAAGACGTCCGGCGACTCGGGCGACTCGGCCGTCATCAAGGCCAAGCTGCCCGAGAAGAAGTCGAAGAAGCTTGGCAGGCCGAAGTCGATGTCGAACCTGCTGTGGGACGCGACGAACAAGCTGACGCCGGCGGTGGAGCTGTACGTGAAGCCGAGTCTCACAGGTGACCAGGAGCGGAAGATGAGGCTGGAGCCGGGCGTCTACAAACGCCGCAACTCGACCGTCATGCTCAACAACAAGTATCATAATCAGAAGAAGGTCGGCACCCTCTACTTGTAAGGTGAGTCCAGATCCTGTCTGAGATGGCCGGGGACGTGTGTTTAGAAGTAGAAGTCGAACCAGGTCAGTAACTCGTTGGGTTATGGTCGCAGCCGTGGGTCGATTCCATTCGATTATTATCAGCTAGTGTGACGTAACTCCTACCTATACATGGGGGGTCACGCAACGTTGTGTGATGTCTCCACGTAAATGTTTTTTGCGGCACTTAATCGATAACAGTTTCTGTTTGTGTCTGTGCCTCTGACGTTGTGTCACTGTCCGGCCGCGCTGTGACTGTTTCTGTGTCTGCGTCTATCCCACTGCCCGGCCGCGCTGTGACTCTTGTCTATGTCCGCGTCTGTCCCACTGTCAGCCCGCCGACCCTGACCCTGTCCACCGGTGTGGGTGTTGTTAACTGCGACCGGTCCGGGAAGTCTCTAATGACCGCGATCGATCAACCCCGGTATCAGAGGTGAACCGTTACACAGCGGGTGGCTCTGACCGGCGCGAACCGCTGTCGCCTCCGCGCCGTCACCGCTGTCGCCTCCGCTCCGTCACCGCTGTCGCCTCGTGACGTCACCACTGTCGCCTCCGCTCCGTCACCGCCTCTCGTATCGCGCCATTTATTATTTATTTAGTTATTGTACATCGTAGGACTGTCCCCTCTAATGGACCGAGGTCCGGGGGGTTATTCCTAATCCCGAGTCAAGAACGTGGGATGTATACAAACAGTGGATAAAGTAACATTGACACGCACATATCACACTCAGGTACATAGCCAATAGCCTTCCTAGTGTCGCTCGTGTCCGAGTGTGTCCGAATATATCCGCAAGGACGCTCAACTGGCAGGAATGAACACAGGACAATGCAGCCAGTAGCTGAGTGTAGCTCAGTTTAGCGACAGCGCTGCGCAATGCAGGCAGCGATTCAGAGAAGTCCTCAAATTTGGGTTGTCTCGTGTCCTGTTATTATGCAGTTGATGCAGGTGTTCAGATACCGATTTCGGTGTTCAGGCTCAGGTAACGGGCCGTTGTCAGAATTGTAGTGACGCACGCAGGGGACTGAGCATGCGAATCATGTCAGCTCAGCGGCCTTCTCAGTCGTTAGCTCTAGCCACCCACCGCACGACTTATGTCTTGCCACCTTTGAAGTTTCGAAAGGGGCTCCTCTCAGAAATTGAGCAGGCGCTCTAACGGTCCCGCGTCCGAGAAAATGGGGCCCGCTCGCTCGCGTGATATACGGTCACCGCGTATTACGTACATTCTGACCGCAGAAAAACAGCGGCAATGCGGGATCACGCCGCTGCGGACTGGCTTTGTTCTCAGCGTGACATTCTCACGGTGGCGTACCGATAAATGGAACGAGTTAAATTATTCGGAGGAATCCCTGGAAGATCCTAATTCCCCTGCACCGGTTCTTGCAGAGCTCGTTCAGGAAGGTATTTCGGATACGTGTATCTTAATGGCCCGTTGAACTTGTGAAAGAATCTTCATCGAGTAATATGACATGCTAGTAAATTAAAGGAGTTATGTGGATGTCACTTAGTTCATTGCAGCTACGTTGATGGAATGACATCTCACATTTTGCAAAACTCTATAAAACACTGCATATATTCACGTTTCAAGTTTTGTCGACTTAACATGTCAATCCATTTAATTAACTGCGTATTGAAATAAATTGGCTTAAAATGCTAAAATTTACTTAAATCATGCTGTCCCATGTATAGGTAATACGATGTCCCAAGTGGTTGTCCATTTCTCTAGCAGCAGTGCCCATTAACTATTAACTATATCGTCTGCATTTGCCCGACATTTACCACACAGCCACTTTGCGGTTCGTCAGACGCGATCAGCCACAACGGCATCCAATCACCCCACCTCGGGCGTAATTAATGACCAGTGAAAGCCGGGTGCAGTGCGGGGCGGCCGGCGTCGCAGCCGGCTCGCTTCCCTCACCTCTTGGCAGCTGCCACCGCCAACTGCCGACCACCGGGGCCGCGCCGGGATCGTGCCAGTGGTGCGCCGCGCTGCGATCTGCTGCACCACAGCGCTGCAGCGCGCCACCTCTGCCGCAGCGCGTCACAATCGCCGCGCCATGCAGCGCGTTTCCCTGCCACATCCTCGCAGGAGGTCAACCGTTTCCTGCACGCGGCGGAGCGCGTTTCGCTTTCGTTTCTGGGTTTCACCTGGCTGGCTGGATGGCTGGCGTGAAGGACTGTCGGTGCGGCGGTGAAGGTGGGGCGATGTGCGCGTGGAGGTGGTGTGGGCAGGTCTGGGCGAGGCCCCTGATACGCCGACCAAACCGGCTGACGATGCAAATGGACGCGAAAAAGTCGTCGTGTCCTGCTGGTCCAGCAGACGGGTTGATAAGACGGATGTTTTCGCCGTGTATTTGGTGGACCCGGAGCTGGCTGGGCGACGATATTACGATCAGGCGCTGATTGCTGGGTATATGTGTCGCTTTGTTTTCACTTCTGATGCATGGACATGCCACTTTCTTTTGTTAATTTTTATTCTATATGTTGTACAGGAAGTTTTGGACTTATTTTTTAGTACTGGTGAATTTGTGTTCCATTTACGGTAATAACTCCTAAAAACGGTAGCGTGTGTCCCTGGTGCTTGGTACCACCATACGTCACTTATACTGTTTTCGTCGTGAACCTTTTTACACCACCACGCCTTGGCGACTTCATGCAAAGTGACACCACCGTATAACTTAACTGCGAAGGTCTTGAGTTTGTCCCCGCCTGGATGACGGTAGCTCAGCCTGGTGTTGGCCAGGGAGGGGAGCTGCGACCTGATCCGGCGCTGTCGGGCCGTGGTGGCGGGGATGGGACCGGATGCCACGCCCCTCCCCCTCCCCTCCCACCCGGTCCACCCCGCCCCGCCCCGCCCTCCCGCCCCGCCCGGCCGACGGGCAGGTATGTAACGGTGCCGCCCAGCACGGTCAGACAATGGTCCGGCCGGGGCGGGGTGTCCTGGCTCCTGACAGCACATCCGACCACCGACCCTGCCTGCCCGCCACCGTGTGACCGCCGGCCACATCCCTCCACTCCACATCCGTCCACATCCGTCCACTTACGTCCACAACCGTCCACATCCGTCCACATCCGTCCACATCCGTCCACACCCTGGACAATACACACTGGACACATCCGTCCACATCCGTCCACATCCGTCCACATCCGTCCACATCCGTCCACATCTGTCCACAATTACATCCGTCCACATACTGAACACATACTTCCACATCCGTCCACATCCGTCCACATCCGTCCACATCCGTCCACATCTGTCCACAACCGTCCACATCCGTCCACAACCGTCCACGATCACATCCGTCCACAATTACATCCGTCCACATACTGAACACACCTGTCCACATCTGTCCACACCTGTCCACACCTGTCCACACCTGTCCACACCTGTCCACATCTGTCCACACCTGCCCACGTCAATCCATATATGTCCCACCCACCCAAGTAAACAGTGATGGAAATACATAATGGCAGATCATCTCATCTCGCCTAGTGCACTACTGACATAGACTAGACATTTATCATGCCCGTGCGAATGTAGGTAGTGGGGCTAACTCTAAAGTTCCTCGGGTTTTGAGTGTCGTCTCTGGAGCGGCCACTGCCCGACGAGTGTCAAATGCGTCAGTTTTCAGTCGTCAGACTGTAGTCAGTGGTCAGTGGTCACTGGTCAGTGGTCACTGGTCAGTGGTTAGTGATCAGCGGTCAGCGGTCAGTGGTCAGCGGTCAGCGGAGGTCAGCAGTCAGCGGTCAGCGGTCCATCGTCCGCTTGCACCACGTGCCGCGTCAGTTGGCCGCGTCTATTGTGCCTGAGACAGCGGTCCGCTCAGCTGGCTATTGTGTGCCGGTACTGACCGCGGCAGTGGTGGCGCACTGCGGCAGCTGGTGCCGCCGGACAGCCAGGTCCGAAACGGCGAACCGGACACGCATACCGAGCTGGATATATATAATATAAAACATATATAAAACCCTTATATAAAATATATATATAATAATAAAAACCCTTACTAGTTTGTAGTAAGTGAGTAAGGGATATATAACCCTGGGTCGTGAGTAAGGGATATATAAAACCCTTACTTTGAAAGCGAAGTTGGCGAACATGTTAATACTTTTTCCCCGTTCTTGTTACATGCTATTATTTATCTTAAACAATAATACTTGTCTGCCTGTATCTATGGATGTCAGTGGTTAATAAGTAATTGATTGTTTCTTCTCTTCGTATCATTTTCGTCGTTTTGCCTTCTTCATTGGCTGAGGAAAAAGCATGCGTCTTCAATTTAGCAAAGATCCTTTGCATCTCTATGAAGACCAGGGACGTTGCCAAGGTGGGGGGTATGCTCCCCCTCCCCTCCTGAGAATCATTTTGCACTAGATAAAATGCGACTCTGATGACGACCCGACCCTCATCCCCCTCCCCTCCCCATCAACATCTGGTTGATGAGCAAAACTTGATTCTACCACTGACGTGCCCCTCTCCCTGATAAAAATCCTGGCTACGTGCCTGATGAAGCCAACCTAATTAAGCATCATAACCACAAACTTGACATCCGTTCCCGTTCCTGCCACCTTGCTTCTGTTCGTATCCTCCCCCCCCCCCCACCACCACCACACCACCACCACCACCACCACCACCACCACCACCACAGCGTGAATATTGCAGTGGGCGGTGCCGGTGCGGTGGGCTCGTTTCCGGGGCGGCCGTGCCGCGGCGCCGCCCGGCCCGATGGCGTGCCCCGGCCCCGGCTGACGGACGGGCCGCTCTCGTGCCGGTGTAGTGTGTACCCGTCAGCACCGCGCCTCAGCGGATGCGGAGAGAAGGTTTGATCGATGCGGCGGGTAGCTTCCGCCGCGCCGTCGCCACCACGGCACGGCGAGCTGCGCGAGCTGCCCGCGGCCGCTGAATCAATGTTGACCGGGAGCGGAGGGGGCGGGGAGAGGGGGGTGTCACGCGGGCTGTACAGGCCCAGGTCAGGATGTAGGTTAATCCGAACCACTGCCGCAGCGTGGATCGTCAAACTTAGCCCTTCAAAAGCGGAAGCTACCGTCATTAAATGGCCATTCTGAATCAATGAATGGCCGATCGCGGCTAACCTGGCGCAGATGCTAGCGTGATATCCGCTTCAGTATTCAGCTCGTAACTATCCTCTCTCGTCTCCTGCCTACCTCGCCACCCACTACACTAGCATTGCACCGTGTCTCAGCTTTCTCTGCTATCACTTTTGTGAGCACATCACATTCGGCAGGTGACCTCCGTCTAAAAGCCAAATCGCATCACCAGCTCAAACGTTGCTCAATTGGGAGATTTAAGTTTTTCGTGGCGAAAGCACCCTGGGTCAAAAAGCAGGACTCGAAATGTGGCCATGAGCAGCTGGTGGAGAGAACGATTGATTGGCATTGACTGTCGTCTAGTGCTAGGTAAGAGGCGGGCTGCAAAGTAAGGCTTAGCTTGTCTGAAGTTAAGCTGGATCAACACACCACAACATCCCGAACGCGCCGTCCATCGCAGAAGCCGACAGGCTGACTCTCGTAGCTAACTGCGCGTCTCCTGTTGTCTCGCTAAATACCGCAGTGAAAAACTTTGCCGCTGCCGCTGACCGCTGACGCTGACTGCTGAGGCTGACTGCTTGACGCTGACTTGGACTGCTGACTGCTGACGCTGACTGCTGACCGCTGACCGCGACTGCTGACTGTGACTGTGACTGCTGACTGCTGACTGCTGACCACTGACCACTGACCACTGACCACTGACCACTGACCCCTGACCTCTGACCACTGACCACTGATCACTGACTACTGACTACTGACTACTGACTACTGACTACTGACTACTGACTACTGACTACTGACCGCTGACCACTGACCGCTGACTACTTACCGCCAGTCCACGCGTGGTGCTGATCTTTGACCTATGGTGTAAATTCTCCAAAATTATTCAAAACCTGTCGCCTATCGCCTGTCCGCATTGTCCGTCTCATCCATCGTCTAATTAATAAGGAATGCCGCGTGATCTGATCGGCTCTGTGCCGTGCGCGGGTTTGTAGCGTTATCGTGTGCCTGTGCTGCTTGACAGGGAGGTATTGGCCGAAATCCGCCGGCCACGACACCATCTACGATCCTAACGTAGCATGCATTCGCCTAGCTTAGCTGCTTGTAGTGGCACAGTGCGCCACGCGACTGTTCTGGTGGTTGTGGTGGTGGCAGGGGCGCAGCCAGACCTCCGACAAGGGGGAGGGGGCACGGCATGCCCAGGGGCCCCGGCAAAGCCTCCCCCAGAACAAATGTCGTGAAAAAGATAACTCCGGACTTAGGCCACTATATTTTGCAGCGCCCTAAATAGTCGCAAACAGGGATGTCGCTGACAATTTTTAAGCGTGACAGTCGGCCCGATGTGGGGCACGTACCCCTCTGCCACCCTGGCTGCGCCCCTGGGTGGTGTTATGCATTATCGCTGGCCTTCTAGAAATATATCTTTGCAAAAAAATGTGTCATCTTCACGAGTAAATTTCGAAGTCTTCCATTCTTTGTATTCGTTCTAATTTCCTTTTTTACTTGCGAACGTGACGTGCGCGTCTCCCGTCTGTGACCAATCTGCGGACGTTATCGAAGTCGACCAGTATCTCTCCGGCCATCAGTTGTTGACATCTGTGAAGGGCCCCCTCTCTGCGCGGGACGGCGGCGTTAATTCACCTTGCCTATCATCAGTCCATCGGCCACCCGTGGTGTGCTTTCCCCCGTCTAACAGTTGACAGGCGTGTCTTTCCGCTGACCGCGCTCACGTGACCGGGCGACAGTAGATGACAGGTGACATCGTGCGGTGACAGGTGACTGGTTGTCATACGGAGATTGTGGGTGAATTGATGACATCGTGACCTGCGTGACCGGTGCTGGTCGGGTTCGGAGCACGCCAGACGGGGCGTGGTCAGGTCATACCACGGTCAGATATGAGGATCTTGGTCGGTGATGCCCGAGTCGACCAAGATTACTTTACTTTACGAGTCGACGAAGCACGAATCTTATCCGACCAAATTGTAAATCAGGCTCCTTTAGGTGTCCTTCGTCCTTCTTTTCGTTTTACCTGATCAGGTCACTTAAATTGCCATATAAATATTGAACGATCCCTCTGTTACCTCAACTACTTGAAGTTGGACGACCACAAACTACCCAAAGTCATCTAAAAGCTTGAAACTCCCAAGTCATCCTGGAATAAAAATTCTGACCGATGTCGCCCGCTGCGACATTGGAGACACCGTCACACGCACAGCACGTCACGAAGGCGCCTCATGTGACGTCACCAAGTGTCTTTATGTCGTCACAAAGGCCCGAGTCTCGCACGAGTCGACGCGCTGAGTGCGTTGCGGTAGCCCATGGCTAAACTTCGGTGTTCCTGGCTCGTTTGAAGTGATTCAGTGTAAGTGAAGCTTGACATTCACGTGACCTGCGTGGTGGACGAGGCTTCTTTGAAATGGCGCCCAAGGCGCTGATGGCCTCCCTTCGACCCGCCCATGGTATGATGATCTATCATGCTATGGGATCATATGATCCACCATATGATCCACCAGACCTGTGTATGTCTATTGTATAATGACCTGTGTGTCCGTATTATGTCGTTCCCGCCGTGTGCATGCTCAGTCGACTTTTCTCCCGTTGTGTTGGTGTGTGTTATGGCTGCCTTCTTGTGTATGGTGGTGTAAGTCTGTCGTTCGTTGTTGTCGGTCATCACGACATCCGTCATCATTGTCAACCTGCGTGTACGCAATGTCCCATGACCTCAGTTGTCGCACTCCATGAGTACGGCGTTCTTGCGTCCGTGCCATGTGCAACACTGCCGTTCTGTCTGACTTGACCGCTCTTCCTTTGCGTCGTGGTGCTGGGTCGGCACTGTGTCTCACCTCCCTCTCTGGTCTCGTTTCAGATGAGCGACGGCTTCACGTGCTTTCCGCTGCTGCCATGTCGCAGACTGGCCTCAGCCCCGGGCGGTGACCTAGGTCAAAGGTCACCGAGACTGCGCAGCAGCGCTCCACCGATGGAGCGACCCCGGCCCGGCCCGGCTCGGCTCGGCTCGGCTCGGCTCGATCGGAACCCGCGCTCGCTCGGCTCCGCTCGGCTCGGCTCGGCTCGGCTCGGCCCGGCTCGGCTCGGCTCGGCTAGGCTCGGCTCGGCTAGATGCGGCCAGGGCCCAGGAGTCGACTGCCCAGTCGAAGTCCATGTGATCGTGCCGACAGACGTGCCGGCAGTGGCCACTCTCTCAGCGCCGCTATACGATATACACGAGTGCGTGATGTGTGTGTGGATGTCAACTGTGTGCGTGTGTGTGAGTGTGCGCGCGTTGTGCCTGGACGAGTCTCAATGAGGTTAAGATGAAAACTGAGTGCGTTGCGATGACTGGGGCGAGATGACGTGATGCGTCTTGCGAAGTCCGGAGATGTTGACGCTTGTTCCAGCTGAGCACACGAGATGTGATGTGCTGGGCTGGAAGAAACATCGTTAGCATCAACCCGGAGTCCGATCCTGAGATATCATATCATTGCCGAAACGTTATGTGTTATGTGTACATAAGTGCATAGGAACGGATTTCTCGGCGATTCACCGGTGGTGTTAAGCCGTATGGACCATCGGGCGCTGCGTGCGATCTTCTTTCTACGCGGCACCGTTTTCCGTAGGACCTCGCGACTTGGCCGCATATGACGCGTTGATATGCCGCTCAAAGTCGCGGGTCCCGCATGCCAAATGTAGTCAGCCTCAGCCTCCCCCTCCCCCTGAGGTTGGTTACAGCGTCGCCGACAGCCGCCTCGCGTTCTGTGTACTGGAAGCGCACACGTTGGCTGGTGATCGGACCGTGGGAGAGACCCGTGCCCAGTCGGCAGCGGGCGAGTACAGGGGCCGTATCGGCTTCACAACAGTGTAATGTGTATATGCCATGCGATAATATATGAGAACGGAAATATGGTGAAACCCGAGGCGTTTTCCTGTGCGGCGTGGTGCGATAAAATGGATGATAAGTGGTGCTGGTGTCGAGGAAGGGTTTCGAAGTAGAGTAGAGTAGCAGGAGAGCAGGACCAAAACAATGCGACCTTTGCAAGTCTTTATTGAACCTGCATTATATAAATATGTATAACCCTAGCGACCTATCGCCATGTGCGCTACATAGTTTTCAGTAGCGTGTTCCAAGAGCCCGAGACGCCACACCACAGGCCAACAGAGCGTCAGAAAGGGCCCGAATGTAACACCACTGGCCATACGCAGCGCCATCTGGTCCAATTACAGGCTACCATCAGTCATAGTTTCTCACATCAGGTGGCAGTAGCCTCGCTCGGTGCAGTTCAACTTGTAACAGCCTGGTAAGAGTCTTTAGAGTTTAGAGTTTAGACCCTCCTCCATAGGCGTAGGAGCCGGGGGGCAGGGGCGCAGCTGCCCCCCAACATTTTCGGATTTTAGCATTACGCCTATGGACGGTGCATGGAAAGAATCGACTTCAAAATGCCTTTTGCCCCCAACTTCAAATGAGTTCCTACGCCCCTGCTCCTGGCCAATGGTGTGTTTCGTAAACTCTTTTCTTCTTTATCTTTTACAGAACTACCGAGGTCATTTCGTTGCGTTTTTTATATAAAAGGTCAGGCGTCTTCTCCAGGATTCGTGTAGAAGACAGCAGCGCAGCATTGCTTCGGAAATTTGTCACGCGGAATTGCATTTTCTGATAGATGCTGATTTTCACGATTGAAGTAGACAAGGCGCACGAATACTTTTGCGGTGGCATGGCAATGCGGTGTGTTCAAACTCACAGAGTTAAGATTCCAAAACATTACAATTCACAGCCAAGAAAACGGTGCCTCAAACACAGACATGTGATTGATTCAAATTTTAATGAATGATTCAATCATGATTCGCCGGCAAAAAATAATGATTCAATCATGATTCAATCACTCAACATTACCACCGATGAATGATTCACAGTGATTCACAGGCTTCGTGAATCAATCATGAATGATTCATTCCATGAATGATTCATGGACTGAGTCCATCTAAATATTTAGCAATGCGTAAGTTGCAAATAACAGCGCATATATTCGGAATAGAGGTGATTACAGACCAAATTGAAGGTGCTAAGGATATGACGTGCGTCCACTAGTTGTCATTCCCTATTATAGACTTTTTAGTTTCGCTGTTCTCCCCCCCCCCCAAAGAATGAGCTTTATTTTCTATAATTGATTCAATCACCCTTTTTCTTTGAATTAATGATTCAATCAATGATTCATTGAATCATTCATGAGGAGGTGAATCGATTCATAAATGATTTACGTAAAATAAGAATGATTCAATCCAAAAGAACGATTCAATCAGAATCGATGATGATTGGGGTTTTAGGGCGGACCGACAACAAAGGTCACATGCCGCCCATTTTTCAATCAGAATCAATCACTAGTCACCTCAAACATGACCCCAATCTTCCTTCATCCAGTACAGGACGCTGCCGGATGAGGGCGCCTCTGTGGCGATCCAGGCACTCTGGTCGAAGTCATCATAACTAACATGCGACACCAGCGTTCCCCACCAGTTAATACCTTCCGGCGAGGCCGTGGTCAAGACTGGAAACATGTGGTAAACCCCTCGCGTGTTAATCCACGGCATCCTCTGCTTGATACCCTTGTTATTGTAGTTCCAGGAGTCAAACCTCCGGACCAGACTGATCTCTGTTTGCATTCCCGTCTCGTCGATGAAACTGTAGTGTCGAGGAGCGAACCAGATGCCGCCCCAGCGCTGGCGACCCTTCTCCGCCTGCGCCTCGATCCTGTAGGCGAACCTGTCGCCACTGCCCAGGTCACGGACGGCGTCAGCGTGCTGCAGGATCGAGTAGTTGTCCGTCAGGGAGGGAGAGCTCTGGCTACGTCCCAGCACGCTGAACGGATCCCAGCCATGCTGCGAGACGGCCGTCAGCAGCAGCGTCCAGCCGCCGTCGTCGTGGCTGAAGTCGCAGAGCACCGGCACCGGCATCCCTGTCAGCCAGTAGACGCCGTCCTGCTGCGGACCGCCTTGGTTACGCAGCTGCAGGCAGGAGCGGGCACAGGCGCGCCTCTCCGGCTCCCTGTGCAGCCAATCCCGCCGCAGAGGTGCTGGCTGTGGTTCACAGACAGGCTGCGGCTGTGGAGACTTCCGACGGGGGGGGGCTTTTCCCTGGGTTTTTTGGGTTCCCTTCCGGCGGCCGTCGTCGCGCGTCCTGGACAGTGGCCAGCGTGTCTGCAGCACCGTAAGTCTCGGCTAGGAGTCCAGTCGTCCTCAGCCGCCCAGCGCCGCTGACCAGGATCTGCTGCACACCGCTGCTTGGGCGCGCGCTCAGCAGCAGTCACGCGAACAGCAGCCCTTTCACCGCCGGCCCAGCAGGACAGACAGCTGGTCAGTTGCCTTGACGGTTGCTGGCGGCTGCTGACGGCTGCTGGGTGACATGCGACGTTGTCAGAGCCACCAGAGACAGGAGACCAGCGCTCCAAAGCAGCAGCATGGCGAGTCTTCTGCGTGGCGAGACACACCTCACAGTTCACCGTTCACACTGCGACACGAATTCAACTGGCGCAGATCCGACACAGTCGTACTGTTCATACCAGAGGTGGACCACAGATGTGTGACTGCTGAGTACCTTCTGCCAGTCAACACCGCTCAGCGTGTGACACGAGTCTGTTGATCCGAAACTCTTCTCTGACCTCTGTTTATATAGTGGCACGAACGCCGGACACTTTGCGGCGCTCTGCAGCCAGAGTCCTGAATCCTGATGTAATGTTTATCAGAGTGTGGGTGAGAAAGCATAGTGCGGTTGTTTATATTTAGAACATTATGATCACATGGTGGTTCAACATCCCAACAACTAAAATTGCAGTCGCTCGATTTAAGGCCTTCGCACAGAGCTCAGTTCCGCTTTAGAGTGAACAGGCACATAAATATGTGTCCGAATTCCGAAATCTGAATGTCAGCTCAAAGTCCCTTTAACGCATCTCTTGTATTGTGCTCAATATTGCGAGAAAGCAAGGTCTTCCTCGTCATTCGAAAGTTTCTTGAAGTCTTACTTATATGAATTTTGTATGCACTTTAAAGAAATAGTTCACCTTGGATTGTTTTTTTCAATCACAATTTGATTTGATTTTCAAATACAACTTCTTTTCATAATGTCAAAAATAGACATACATCGCGCCAATTCAGGACAGAAGGACGTAAATTTTTAATTTCATCAAAACTATATGCGCACTCTCCGCAAGGTCAAATGTGGCTCAGCCAATCAGATTCGAATGTATAGTCACGTAAGATTACTGTATACCTCTCACAGGCGTTGAGGCCACAATTGCCTCTGCAGGTGTTGTAGCCGCAATCCTTCGACAAAAAGATCAAATATATTCGGCTGGAGAGCCCTTTCAGCCCAGAAAACTTGCAGTTACGGGTTTTTCAACACGGGCTACAAAACTGCTATCTCAGTTAAAAACCCATGTTGAAGGTGAACTATTTTCTTTAAAACTACAAATAGGAACGGCAAATAAATACATCACGTATTATCAATTTGACTTGGAAGCCGTTGCATCGGATTATATTCAACAGTACCTACCTATTACTCGACAGAGCGCTGTACTTTTGACCTACCCAGTGTAGGCAGGCCGGATTCGGTTGGTTTGTTGCTTCGCTATTCGCTCTGACTTGGGATGGCCTGGCGGCGATGCAGTGGGTCGCACCCAAGGTTAGACTCAGGCCACAGTGACGTCAGAGGTGACGTCCAAGAGGGTGTCTAGTCTAGGCATGTCGCCATGTTAGACTTTCGCTCCTAACTTATGCGTACCGGCGTTGCGCGACGGACGCGTAGGGGTTCAGGGTCTGCGCAACAAACCTCTGTTTAGTTGGTCCTGAGCCTCGGAAGTCCGTCAATTTAAAATGTTTGGACTAAATTTATAGAAAAATTGGTATTTTCACAAGTACGCGGCTAAACACTTAATGAATAATACAACAATTTTACCCGCCTGCATGGGTATCTCTCTCCAACATACATTCACGTGGGCTGTCCCGATCAGGGACATGTAGAGCAATAATTCTCAAATATCAATATGTATTACCCTTTTGGGGTAATGGTCGAGCCTTCGGGTGGACTGATAGCGATCGGGCAGCTAGGTGAGCTGATTGACTGCCAGTGTCATGTACCTATCTTAATTTCTGCTTCACTGTCACAAAATTATCGCAAGGACATCAAAAGCCATCAACGCTAAATGATGTTCAGCTATGAGGTACGATTCACGTGTTGCTGTAGAAGTACGCTGGAAACCTCTATTTCAGACTCAGAAGTAGGCAGAGTAAGGTTATTTGAAGGGGGCGAGACTGGTGGAGG
Source organism: Semibalanus balanoides (assembly GCA_014673585.1). NCBI lineage: Eukaryota > Metazoa > Arthropoda > Thecostraca > Balanomorpha > Balanidae > Semibalanus > Semibalanus balanoides. Next base: position 133,190 of record VOPJ01009386.1, read on the forward strand.
GAGGATGAGCAGTAGACTCCGATGGGTCCGAGAGGGCCTCTCGGAGAGGCTCTTTGTTGCACTTTATTTTTACGTCTAAGAGAGCTGCAGGACGCATGTCTACTTATATTCCTGTCACTAGATGGCACTAGTAACAAACGCCTGTAGTTATGCTGTACCGCATAGCATTAAGCCGAAAACTGCGGTCTACGTTGTGGGGGGAAGGGGTAACCGGTAACGCGTCATTTTGATCATCAAAAGGGTAACCATGTCACGAGCAAAGCCTTAAAAAATGTGGGGTTAAACTCTTTACCGAACGGTGGACACCGGTTGGCAGTTTTGTTTTTGTAATGGCCATTTTAGCAAAAGTTGGTGGGGCAAAATGGAAGACACCAACAGCCTGGCGAAGGCTGGTGGGTCCAAACACAATGTTGTTCGGGCAGTGGCCACGTCATTTAAATAGGAAACTCCCCCAGGGAACCATACCTGTGAAGTGTGTGTGAACCTGAGAACCAGTAACCACTGCCGTAGAGGAACCGTATCACCTCGCAAGTTGTAGTGCATACCTACTGAGTGCCATCTAGCCGAGCAGTGTCTGTTTCCTCGCACTCATAGTTACAGCGTTGCCTACTAGATGGCAGCAACACTCGCCCAGTTCGTATAGCCTTCTGCACTTCTTTGTGACGCCAGTTTGCGTCACGGGAAAGATTAATAATTACGACGTTCTGATAAAAATTGTTATTTTTAACATGGTCGATCTTATGCCATTCACTTGACCTGGAAGATCACCCGTTGAACTGAAACATAAAAATTATATACCATCAGATTCCCACATGACAGCAGAGATTGTCATGGGTGCCCAAATCCCAAGCCCAGCCCAGCCGAAGCCCATGAACACCAAGCCCAGACCCAGACCAGATCCATTCAAATTTATCATATTGAGACCCATGTCCATCGGGGCCCATTCAGATAAGGCAGATAATTATTTTCACAAAATGTGCAACCATTACCCCAGCATAAGTATTGACTTTCATACTATTCAACACGATCAAAAAATGTTACTCCCCTATTACTTACCACGATTTATTGCTGTCATATAATTGCAAAAGTATATTGTTTAAGTGTCTTAAATCATTTAAAAACATTTTTACCTTGTTAAACATCTGGTTGTCAAATAAAAAATAACGCTTAGCGACATTATTCCAAAATTACAATGCACATGCCCGCCCAGTATCCAAAAAGTCAAAAATGCATACCCAACCCAGACAATCGGAAGATTTGAGTGGGCACCCATGGGTGCACCCGATCCATGATAATCCCTGCATGACAGGCAAAATGCTGGCTCCTTCCACGTTGCTCTTTATTGCTTGGTTTGGAAGTTAGCAAGGTAGAGCGAAGGTGAAAAACGTTCCCATAGGGCGATGTTTAAGAAAACAGCAACGTACAAAACTTCAGTCTAAAAATTTGGAACGCTGACAGACTTAGCAAGAAGCTTGTCTTAGTTTATGACCACTGGCAGATCCAGCAAGGGGGGCAAAGAGGTCATGCCCAAATCCGCCCGAAATCGACAAAAAATACGTTTTTCCTGACCGTTAAATATAAATTACGCAACTTAAGGGAAATAGTTCACCTTGGATTTTTTTTTCCAAACACGATTTGACTATATTTTGAAATGCAACTTCTTTGCATAATGTTAAAAATAGCCATACATCGCGCCGATTCAGGACAGAAGGACGTACATGATTAATTTTTATCAAAACGATATGCGTACTCTCCGCAACGTCACACGTGGCTCAGCCAATCAGATATTCGAAAGAAGTCGCGTAAGATTACTGTATAGCCTCTGCCCAGGTGGAGAAGGCCCACATTCTTGACATTCTTTAATTATGCCCACATTTCTTCGAAAGAAAGTCAAATATATTCGGTGGAGAGCCCTTTCAGCCAGAAACTGCAGTTAGAGTTTTTTGAACACGGGCTACAAAACTGCTATCGCAGTTCAAACCCATGTTGAAGGTGAACTAATTTCCTTTTTAACGGAAACTAGTCCCTCAACATGGGTTTTGGACTGAGATGCAGTTCGTAAGCCGTGTTGAAACCGCTAACTGCCAAGTTTTCTGGCTGAAAGGGCTTCTCCAGCCGCAATATATTTGACTTTTTGTCGAAGTGACTGTGGGCCATAAATAAGGAATCTCAAGAATGTGGCCTCAACACACCTGGACAGAGGCTATAAAGTAATCTTACGCGACTACTTTCGAATCTTGATTGGCTCGAGCCACGTGTGACGTTTGCGCGAGTACGCATATAGTTTTGATAAATTATATGTCGTCCTTCTGTCCTGAGTCGGCGCAATGTATGTCATTTTTTTGACATTAATGAAAATAAGTTGTATTTCAAAAATATAGTCAAATCCGTTTTGAAAAAATCAAATGTGAACTATTTCTTTTAACAGGGATTTCACCCTAACGTTTATACGACAACCACATCCGGCCATTTTTTGCCTCAGGCCAAAATTTAAGGTCCAAGATTCCAGATATAATATCGTCAATTTTTAGTTATTACCCCACAGACCCCCAAACATCTGGATAACTTAATAGCTAGGAACAAACGAGAACAAAAAAATAAACACATCAAAAATATGAATCGCTACGTGTCTTCGTTAGCTATAGTCAGGTCGATTGTTTATAGTACAGGCTCTAGAGGTCAGCAAAGAACACACTAACTGTATATTGTCAAGAACGACCGGACCCCACAAGCCGATCGAGTGCTCCTCAAACCAGCCAAGGGCGCTCAGGCTGAACACGGGCCCCACACGCCGACCAGGCTCCCCACAGGCCGACCAGGCCACCACAGATCGACCAAGGGCCCCTCAGACCGACAAACCTAGGGCTCCTCAGGACGACATAGGGACCTCATAGGAACGCCTAGGCCTCTTAGACCGGCTGGGACCTCTCTAGGCCTATGTAAGGGCCCCAAAGGCCGATCGAGGGCCCTCTTGGGACGGCTGAGAGACCCCCAGGGCCCCTCAGGCTGACATGAGGCCCTCTTAAGCCTAGCAAGGGCCTCCTTAGGCCGACCGAGAGCACCTCAGGCTGACCGAGGGCTCCCTCCGGCCGACTGAGGGTTTCTCAGTCCGAAAAAAACTTTCGTAAGCCTGGTAAGCCGGGCAGCTTTGTGCCCCTTGGTCGCTCCGTCACTTCCATTGAGCTTAAGGGCCGAGGCCTTCCCTATTGGGCCGAGAGACCCTTCGGGCCCCTCGGACCAATGGGAGGGACACGTGCCCCCTGTGCCCCCCCCCCCTCCTGCCTGCGCCCCTGGAATCACAAACTGTCGGGTAGACTAGACTCCATATATATAGCCTTTATTGACACATACATTCATACACGATGAGCGAATGAACATTCTACCTAAATACCCATCACCTTCCCTCAGCGGCAGGCTTGTCACCGGTTCCGAGCTTACATATAATAACACACGTCTCTCACTTGCACGTCAACAATATACATATTATAAAAGTACGCAGGTACAGGATCGTTTTAGGTGCGCCGTTTTACATAACATCTGCTGAACTCGGATTAGTGGCGATCGTTTATCGATATCGAAACAAAAATAATAGAATATAATAAAATATATTAATATAAGTAAAAACTCAACCAAAGAGTCTCCAGATGAAAATGTTATCGTAGGTATCCAATCATCCGACCAACTGCTGCTTAGTTCTTACCATAATACAACAATAGGTATTGTTTACGTTCCAAAAGAGTAAGCACATAGGCGTAGGAGTCGGGGGGGGGCAGGGGGGGGATAACTTCCCCCTTAACATTTTCGGATTTTAACATTACGCCTATGGACGTTGTATGGAAAGAATCGACTTCAAAATGCCTTTCCCCCCTCCCCCTCAACTTCAAAAGAGTTCCTATGCCCCTGAGTAAGCACGCGCACTTTAAAGACAAGCGCATACACAAAAGGAAATGATCAGTGTATCGAACGCTCCACACGTCTCCATCCGTACATTCCGTGTATTGGGCTTCCCGTCCGCGGTCCGCCGCCTGCCTGCCTCGCCCTCCCTCTCTTCTCCAGTGACGTAACACCCCACTCTGGCTGCGACGGCGGCCGTGTGGTGTGTTTATTTTCTCGGCTGCGTTTGCACCACTGGCGACAGAGGCGTCAGACACGGCTGGACGCCGTGTGACAAGTGGACAGCTATGGCTTCTTGGTGGCCGGTGTGGTGGATTCACGTGTAGTGCGGAGCACTTGCATAATGTCCCAAGATTCATATGGTCCAGAGGTACTCAAAGTCCAGAATTGGCAGAGTTCGAAAGGTCCCATAAAATAGCCTACCCTCCACATTCTCCGCCAGGCCCAGGATCTAATCTACGCATTCGTGACTTATAGCCATGAGACTAGTTGCCCGTCCGCTCCGCTGGACGATCTATGTAGGTAATAGGTATACAGAGTAGGGTAGAGTGGGGCAAAGCGCCCATGGCGGGTAAAACGCCCACCCATCATATTCCGTAGACACATTTGACATTTACTATATGTCAAATTCTGCTGAGTTAGCTGTTTTGAACGCAAATATAATAGGAGACTCTTGTCTTACATGCCATTTTTCTGAGCGCGTAAGCTCTGTGCTGTAGATTTGTGCCGGCGAGGTAAGTGTTGCTGTCATAATAACTTTTACGTGTTGTGAGGATTTGTAGTCTTTTTGCTTAATCTTTGTATCGATTCCCTGTAATGAGGGTTGTGAAATGTCGATTTATGGCAAACGTATTTGGTGTAAGACTTCATTTGGACCAAAATTTGGTTAGAATTACATTGGGCGGAAATGCTAGGAGGAAAGCAGGAACGTTAAGTCAATGAGCTGGTGAGGGGTAAAAACGGGCCCATGTTTGCAAGTTGGCGGCAGCGGCGCCCGCACTGGGCAGTTGGCCCCCATTGAGGCAGGCACAAATAGTAAAATTAAAAGTGAGACTGGGCTGTTCGTAAAGGAATTTAGGTAGAGAATATCTGTGCTCTCTCGCGCTGTTCTTCTCGCCGGAGGGTACTGGGGTCATGCGCTGTGTATAGCGAGATGACGTTGGGTACAAAAATATAACCAAATCACCCACACATAACCTTTACTTTTACAAAGGTGGTGCGTGTCCGGCGTTTCTGTGCCCCATAGCTGTCGGGCGTTCTGCCCCGAGTAGCTGAGGCAAAAACGAGCAACCCATATTTGCAGGGTTCTGAATAATTGGACAAAAATTTAAACTTGTAATAATAAGCTAAAGGCACGCTGCCGTTGGTTTTTCGATTGCATTAGTTGAAATAAAATTGCATTGCTATAATTCTATGCATGACATGTCTTTGCCTTTCCCGAAACATCCTATTAGTAAAGGAATTATTGTGGCCGAGACCGTTGGGCCTATGGGCGCTTGCCCCACCCGAACATACCATACCTGTACTTACAATTTATTGTACATTCCCGTCAGAAGGATTCACCCACTCTAGCGTCACCTATCAGTATTTGCTAGGCTGCGCCAGCCTACCAATGTCGTCACTCCATAATTCGACTTGAACCTGGCAGTGTTTAAAGGGTTTGGCGTTGCTGTTGACGAGACCGCTTTCAGTCCATTCGAAACTATTTGCCAGCCATGCGTAAATGCGAAGGAGAAAGCGGTAAAGTTGGGTCCAGCAAATGGACCTCTGATCCGGGCAGCCGCACTCATGGACAGGCCTTCCCGCGCAGGTACGAAAGCTGCTCGAGGAGGGGCCCACGCCATTGCAGCAACGGACCCACCACCCCAGGGGAACGGCTCCGAAGGGCCGTTCAACTAGTGGCCGGTGGCCAGCGCCCGACCAGACCCGTGTTAACGGCGGCGATGACATGAGGATATAGGAGCCGGCAAATGTCGGTGTGAGGATTAATAAGGTGGATGGAGTGTGAACCTGGTCCCTGGCGTGTTGTTAACCCTCTCCTTACGGGGGAACCGTTTCTCACCTTCGCCGTACGGGGGGGGGGGGGCTGACAGGGTATGAGTGTTATGTATTGAGTGTATCTTAGTTATTCACGAGTCGGCCGCGCTCTTCCACAGCAGGTGGCTTATGAGGCCCTCGTCATCTGAACAATATCACCACGCGATTAAACGCACACGCAACGATCAACATGAATATTAAAATACAAATAAACATGCTTAAAAATCCGCGTTCTACGAATAACATAAAAGATTTTAAAAAAGAATCGCACATTGTCGTGTTCTTTCCTAAAGCATTGGCCACATCCGTCGGCTTCATTTCGGTTTGAAGACGACAGCTTGAACATGTGGGACAGATTCCTATAGCGTGGCATTATTACAGTTTCCGCGGTCCGTGCCATAAACTTGCCTTTGCCCCCAGTTGGTTCTCGTCTGTCAGTCAAACGCAAAAGACGGATGACGAACGCCCGTTTCGCGCATGACGAGCGAGGTCAAATCTTATTATAGATCGATCGATGCGAACGGACTCTGCTCGTGTGTTTTTAGATTTTGTGAGTCATTGATGAGTGTACTGGCGCGACTTGGCTGTTTCACCGAAAGCCCAGCCAAGCTCGTCTTCAGCGCACATCCCGAGATGTGATCCGAAACTTTCTCCCTTCCCCGAAACCTCGACACGGACAAGACGAAGTTAGCACCTTTTGAGGCCGCTGCCAGCGCCGCGCAATCCATGTACACTGCGCGCCGGTTAACCGTACACAAGGCCACATGCCCAATATCGCACAGTGTTGACAGCGCAAGGGATAGTTTCACAACTCTCACAGGGGCTGATAAGGTGCGTGGGGTATCCCGCGGAGAACATTCCGCGCCGTGCCATCAATACCCGATCAAGATGCCGCTTACACTTGTTGAACCACACACGACTTGATCGTGAGACTCGTATTATGTAAGATGGCAGTCCATTACAACACCCAGGTTCTTCACCTGTTTCACCGGTCGTAGCTCTGCTCCCATAAACTGGACGCTTGGAGGATGCTGGACTGACTGCAGGAGATGTTTGCTGCCGACAGGACAGGCCCCCTGTTAACTTCCAAACCAAGCAGCATAGAGCAACAATGTAAAAACCAGCATGTTGCCTGTCATGGGCAGGTCTGGTAAAAAGTCCGATCGTGATACATAAAGCGGGCGCCAGAAAATACCCCTTCATGTTTGCTCCGGGGCTGAAAAAGCCATTCAAACTAATTCGACCTTTCAAGACCATTGTGATGGTGAGCGGGGACTTCTTATATGTGATTTGTGTTGTGAAAAACGTCATTTGATGGGTAGGAGTTATAATATCGTTTGCTGGGAATGTGTGGCAGTGTGATCTGCTTCAGCTACAATGCTCACTTTGTTTCCGCCAGATTTGGTCGGGGGCGACCGAAACAGTTTGTAACAGTCCTGGTCATGTGAGGAATCAGACCGTATGCAATTTTTAGGTTTCAGGTCAAGGTGACCTTCCAGGTCAAGAGAATGGCCCAAAATCGACCACATTCAAAAATATCGATTTTTCTCTGTCCGTGGTAATTATTTAAGTTTTGAAAATAAAATGATTTGAATAGCGACAAGTTGTCGGTCGTTTAATTAGCTATCTGACCATACATCGATTTTGTATGTCTAGGTTAGTTAAAGGGACTGTGCTCTCTCATCGAAACAAAAAAGGAATCGACTCGGCTCTTGACTCAAGTCCCGCTTTTACAAATTTAGTCGATTCAACTCATGACTCATCCAAAAATGTCTGATTCATGAGTCGATTAATGACTCAACTCTGAGTCAGTACTCAGTTACATGTCTGGTAGAAGGACAGGTTGATGTTGGGAAATGAGGGGGACATTAACCCTCGCCCGGGTAGGGCAAGATCACTGCGTGTCCGGGTAGGGGGGGGGGATACGACCAAGGCTCTATAACAGGTACGACCCGCTTGGCGTTTCGCCCGCCAATTGAGCCAGAGCTTCTATAAAAAATAAACCTGTTGCTTTTGACGATAGAAAGCCATTGCCAGCAGATTTTAAGGTCCTGGGTCAATAGCTGACCTCTGAGGTGACGGTCATGTCAATGAGCCAAAAGTCATCAAATCGTAAATGTGTGAAAATGTAATACCGATCGAGCCGAAATGGTGGAGGAACATGTTGCCATAGGCGTAGGAACGCGGGGGGCCACGGGAGCCATGACCCCCTCACTTTTTGCAAATTTTTGTGTGCTAAAATCAACAATTTTACTTTGTTAAACAAATTGAAAGGCGCAATAGATTCGTGAAGACGAAAGAAGCTCAAATATGCATAGAAAGCCTGTGTAGGGGGTATTGAGTTCCCCTCAAGACGAGATCGAATCACTTTTCGTCACGTTCCTACGCTACTGCATGTTACCTAACGCTGCAACATGCCCCTTCAAAAATGATTAAACTTGCCCATAGGCACTTGGATTTGTTCTGATCGAATAAAACCAAAACGAAGAACAGACAAGATTTCCTATCGTTTTAACGCCAGAAGTATATGTTACGATACGATGAAATCCGTTTCACCATACTTAAAATCGCAAAGAGTTCACAAGACTTTGTATTTATCGGCAAATATTAAGTTTTGTCCTAAAAATCACTCTTTTGGCGTTAGCCAGATCAGTCAGCATCATACAGCGCTCGTTTCCCGCTGCATAGGGTTTCCGTATGCGCGTTTCTTGATGAACCACTGACATTGCCATCGCATGGTTATTTTTAGTTGAGCATCCAACCCTTGATGCATTTAGCCCTGGTCTCCCCTACTATAGATCGGTTGTTCAGCTGTCGGTGACGATACAACAATAGCAGCTGCAGTGTTCGTACTTCGTAGGCAGATCACGTGCACCTAAAGACACGGCGCGTTGGGAATCGGGCGTCTCCAGCCACCAGGCCAGAGTGAGCAGAGTATCATTCGAAGGCGCAGGCCAGTAACTAACATGTGTTCAACGTCCACGTCCTCTGGCATGTTGGGCGAGTTCGTCGCCGCCCGTGCGCACCTCGCCGCTCCCATTGGAGAGCGTCGGGCGGGTTCGGTGTGTGCCGTGTACAGCTCGTCGTCCAATGGGGAGCGGTCCGCCGCACCATCTGGGAGCGGTCCGTCAGCGCATCTTGTCCGGAAGGGGGGCATCGGGGGCGTCTCGCGAGGCGTGAGGGGGAGGGCCGAGACGCTCCGTGCGGGAGCGGGGGGGGGGTGCTGTGCGGCGCACAAGTGGACGCCATGCCGTCTTCCAGGGTCTCTGAGCAGCTTGATGCGTGCGGGCACTATGTGGCCCGCTCGCTCCCAAAGGCGGATTCAGGGGGCAACGGGGCCACGCCCCCCTCAAGACCGTTAAAGGGGGCCCAAACTATGTTTTAGCCTCCCAAAACGGGGAATAAAAATTCGCGCAGAGTATGAAATCTCATGCCTGCTCTCCCTCATACATCCTCTACCTCAATACGCGACAAGACAACTAAAAGCTCGCTACTGATGCGTGATATAAGTCGTGCTGGCGCGTCTCGGCTCTTATCTCTTGCACTAGTCTCGATGCGTACTTCCGATATAGCCCCGCGCTCTCCTCTATATAGTACGTAGTATCCGCACAGAGAGTGCACACACGTGCGAACACTAGAGTAAGCATCCGGCGATAGAAATAAGTGTTATGGCTTCGGCGGCAGTGTGAGTCCTTAAGAAGTATCCGGACGCAGGAGGCCGATCAACGGCCAGCCTCAGAACTCCTCACTCTCTGACCTATCAAGACACTCCTCATAGAGACATGCACCTGTGCAGATATCCGCTATGACAGCCATTGGCGTGAGACGTTGGGTCCCTGAGCAAATAGGTCTGTGCCTACGTTCTTCTCTTAACAGTCTAGTTATTGCATCGTGGGACACTCACAAGCATAACGCAGTTTTCTAACAACACTCTTCTTGCCGAATAATGTGGAGAATTCCCCAGCATAACTGCTCAACTCAATGCCCTGCCTTTTCTGCTGGTCTCGCACGGGTCGTGTATACACCTACAAACACTTTGCACACATATTTTCATCATGCTACCTGGTTGGTGGGTCTGAAGAGGAATGAACTCTGTGGTCTCATTTATATATGTCTGTGACATATAATCTTCTTATGGGGCGGTCAATTGCTGACCCCAGGGCTCGTACGTATCGCTCATTCACATACACACTGTATTTATAGCAACGTGCTGACAGTGCGTGCTCGGTACACGCCTCGTGTGCGTGGACCTCGAGCACAGCATCGTGCCATAGACGGATCGCTCGACACTCGCGACACACGAGCCTAATGGTGACTCTGGACTATCCATACTGGTTCCCATAGGCGCCTCGACTCACTTGCTGATCCGATAAAATTCTATAGCACCAGGGACCATCTCCCGGAGCTATCTCTCCCCAGGCTCCTCCAGATCCGCAGGGACCATTTATGTGCGGAGAAGTCGCTCTACCTCTTGCTGCTTTCAAACCATTTGCACTGTTACCAGTCCAGTTGTTTGTTACAGTTCGGTTCATATGTTTACAGTTATTATTATCGTATGTACTCTTGAGCACTGACTGCCACCGGTCATCATGATTTACTACTGAAGAATATGTATACGAAAAACTACTTTTATTTTGATATCTTCCATCATACCGAGATATGCAACCAGAAATTTTACCTGTGGCTTGGCCCCACTCACAGTCTGGTTCCAGTATAAAAAACAATTTAACGACCGAGAATTAAACATTTAACACGTCACATCGGTGGCCATCGTCATAACGACACGCCATCGCCATCGTATTCAGTTCGTTGTAACGGTGAATTGAAGGAATAGCATGTTAAGCTTCTTATTCTTGATAAGGCCCACCGCCTATGTTTCTGGGTTTTATCAGGCAAAGCTGTAAAAAAAATTCGCACCGCTTCGCGGCGATAAATAAGTATACCTACTTTAAAATGAAAATTTACATTAAAAAACGTTGCAAAGGATTAAATACAAGCATAAAAATGAGGCACATTTTTTTCATCATTTCAGCCAATCCCACACTAAAAACAAAAATCGGCGACGCCCCTGGCTGCAGATGATAATTGACATAGTTTTGCTGAGTGCAAGGCAATGTCGGAACAGCAAAAAAATGCAAGCTGCCGTTTCTCGATATTCCAAAAAGTAGAAAAGCTAAAAATATGAAAAAATAAAATAAATCATTAGAAGCCCTGAGGCTGCAAGAAAAGTGGCTTAAATTCGGGAAGAAATTCAAAATTGGGGTTAAGTAAGGTTCGCTAAAAACGGTTTGACCCCCTCCAAGAGACAACAAAACGGCCGGCTGTATCCGCCCTTGCTAGCACACAAACATCAAATGAGAGGAACATGAAAAATATCAGTGAATAAAACAAGTTTCTTGATGAGGCAAAATCGTGTTATGCACCCTTGATGCGGCGCAGGGAGATCCCCTCCGATGACTTTCATCTCAGCTATGACCAACGCTACAAAAATCCAAACTGGCTCAGTCGTCGCACACGGCTCGGAGCACCGGCATTGGGATTGGCGTCTCGGCGACGAGCTGCAGAGGAACTAGTGGACACTTTGATTACGTTAACGGTATCCTCACAGATAAATTCATCAGAAAATGATATAGATGCTTAGTGGAGCGCTGATAAGTTACGTTACGGTCTTAGGATGTATATGTACCACTTATTGCGTTTTTGTTTCTCGTTTATTTGGAGAGAAAAATAAGCAACGGAACGCAGCGCAACACGGGTAAAGTACTAGCTTTGAAGTATCATTTATCAAGTTATCGATCAGGTTGTTATCTAAAGGTACCGGTTTCGATTTTCAAAACGATTGGGGAGGGGGGTGCGAACAGGAACGTATCCAAGGGGAGCCGAGGCTCTTCTTGAAACCCTCACTTAGTAAAGCGGCAATGTTAACCTGTCATTAACTGGGGGAGCAAATATTGCCCCAAACAAGTTTTTGCAATATCTAAAAAACTAATAGCGACATCACCGTGAACCTCCGGGTACCTTCTACGTCAATTTTACGTCTTATGAGCATAAATGAAGCAATTTCGTCAACAAATCGAGAGATCTAAAGCGAGTTAAATCATAGAGATCATATCTACATATATTTAATTTTAAATATTCATCAACACAACTCACGCTCACATATGCACACCTACACACACACATACACATCTCAATACGCATCTTAATACACATTTGCTATAGTCGGTCCCGCCCGCGCCGCCCCGCACTAAGCGGCGGCCCCGCCCGCGAAGCGGCGCCCCCGCACCACCGGCCGGGCGTGCGATATGTATCATATCATATATATATATATATATATATATATATATATATATATATATATATATATATATATATATATATATATGTGTGTATGTATCAGATATAATATATGTTTGTGTGATCTCTATGAGTTAAATGATGTTTCTATGCACGAGTTTGGCGAACAAAATAAGTTTAACTTTCACAGATCGTACAAAGTCCGTATTTTTAGCTAAATGCAATATAAAAATGTCAGAAGATAGCAAATGACAATGGCTACCAAAAAAATATTTATCGAATTTGGTAAAATTTCGGTTTTAAACCCTTAAAAAAATCATTAAAAATGCATTTAAAACAGATTTCTTCGGGAGAATGACCAAAAAAGTAGCACATGTTTAGAAAAACATTATATGTTTAAAAAACACTTATAGGTAGTTTCCAAACTGAATAGCAAAACAATATCAACATTTTTAATTAGCTTACGGCTCCTAAAGTAAAAATACCTCATGACGTTTTGTTACAGTCTCTCGTTTTTAATTACATTAATTATTTAATTGCAATGACATTTATTCAATTTTAATGACATTAATTCAATTTTAATGACATTATACTTATTTCAATGACATTATATTAATTTTCATGACATTAATTTTAATAACATTTGATTTTATAAGAACGTTTTTATAAAATCAAAAATCATAGACTCTGATCTGCGAGCTGCTGTTCGATGTCTCAAAATAAATACAAGAAACTCAATAATACTAAGCATGCTGTCGTTTTCAAATAATTGTGTTGATAATAACGACTTGCTAATAGTCGTTATTAATCGTTATAAAAAGACTCGACATTTGATAAAAAAATTCGAGTCATGGTCTGATTTTGTTGTTGTCCAGAACAGCCTTTGCCAGGGGCATGGGAAGTACTTTCAAGTTGGGGGGACGAATTTTTGGGCGGAGCAAAAATGATGGCCAAAAAACGATATATCGCTGTGGTCGCCACCCGTTATATCGCCAACAGGATCTATCGCCATATATCGCCACCCGTTCACTCGATATATCGGAATCTATCCACGATATATCGCCACCCGTTCTGGATGCGTCAATGTCGGCGACCGCCTTGATCCGGAATTTCGTTGGTGACCACTTTTCCTTTTTCGACCTCTAGCCGGCTCTTTCTCTGCTGAACGTCAGGGGAGCAGAGTCGACATCAAAGATCTATAATGACGAGTTTTGCTAAAACAAAAACAATGAAACACCGTGACCATGCCAAAAAGACTGGATGTTGTTTGCGCTGTGGCGCCTTGTAATATTTCATGAATTTACCTCCAAAAAGCATTACAACTTGTGACCATGAGTATTTTATCTACCCTGATTGTGACCAAGAAGTAACTCTAACAATGTTACGACAAACAAAAAAAAAAACATATCCTATACCAGGTGTGCGCTGTATTTTGCGGTGTTGCCATGCTACGATGGTCAAACGTGCGGTGCCACTGTTTAGATGAAAAGATGCAAAACCAGTTCCAAATTAAATGCAGTTTAATTTACTTTATTTGAAGTTGTGATTGAAACTGTACCTTTGTTCTACAAAACATAAACACGTTTTCGTAGATAATGCCGTTGATCTAATTCAGAGTTAAAATATCATGGTAAAAGACGGGGGAGGGCCGACACCTAGCTCCAAAGTTGGGGGGAGGGGGTGAGGGCGTCGCCCCCTCAGGCCAAAGTTGAGGGGGCGAGTTGCCCCCATTGCCCCCACGGTTCCCACGTCTCTGGCCTTTGCTGCCAAAAATAAACGTCACCACTACATTGCCACTACAGGCCACTACACACCACTACAGGCCCGGCACTGATCAAGAAACGCACCTCTTTTTACTTGAATTTATAAATTTTGAGTTTTGAGCCTATGTAACCTGACCTTGACCTAACATCGACATTAACTTCACTTGAATGAGATTATGTGGTAAAATTACTATCACGATCAAATTATACCTAAGTGTAAAATACTCCATGGCACGCGTGTCGCATGACTTCATATATTTTTTGGCGCATAGTTACTTTTTGTGACCTGACCTTGAACTTGCCAAAATTATCACTTAAAGGGAATAGTTCACCTTTCTGGGTTTCGAACAGAGATAGCAGATTTGTAGAGCTGATCGAAAAATGGGTTGTATTGAAATAATTACCTCTTCTTAAAGGGGCTCACTACCCAGGTAACAGATACCGTTGTAACAACGTAGTGAAAAATCAAGTTGGAATTTTACGTTTTAACAACGGTTGCGGACAAACATCGGAATGTGTGAAGAAAGAAGTTGCGGCAGCTATAAACGGTCGCTGAATAGCGTTGTGCTCAGCAACGTTGTTCGTTACGATGTTCACAACTTTGTTCTAGTAACTTGAGGAACAGTCCAATTGTACAGTTATCTAAAACTAGAGCATATTTTCACACTTATTAAGAATAATGATCAGCCACGGTAGTCACGTTAGCTATGCTTTCAAAAGTAACGTTTGCGAGCAAACGTTGTTTCAACGTTTTGTGAGCGTCACAAGGTAACGTTTTGACAGACGTTCCTGGAGAGGTTACAAAATTACACTATCACAAGCGTTGCTCGAGCTGTTTTGCCAACTTTGTCACAAACGTAGCGACAGACGTTCAATTGTTAGTGGGATAGTCCCGTGTCGAAGTTACTACAGTTAGTTAGAAGGTTACTCGAAGTTATTACCCAGGTGTTGGGCGTCAGTCACGTGACTTTGACCCAGGACTTCTGCTTGCATGAAACTGTGATTGAATTATTTAAAGGGAAGTATAGCCACCTTGGGAAAGAGTATGTAAAAATTGATGGAGAAGAATGCCCTGATTACAGTCCGGGCATTCATTTTTTGCGAAAAAAGTCAGAATTTGTTTGTAATGGAAAAATAGTACTATGTTTACATGTGACGTCCACAACGAATATTGCGTCACCCCAAAGCGATTTGTGACGTACAATGAGGCTGACAGCTGCTGTTGCGGCACCGACGATGCGCCGGTCGTCCCAGCCAGTCGCGGTTCACTCGGTTGCACCACGGTACGTGAAACGCGACTGGCGGGCAACCCGGCGCTCGCTCGCCACCGGGGTAGGGGACGTGGGGCAGCGAGTACGTTAACAGGGAGTAACTTACTGATGACGTATTGCGATACGTCACGGATTTGTGACGTTGAATATGACCACATGTTTGGACCAACAGTTTTTGCGGTCAAACTTTCAGCGCAACTAGGTCGTTTTTGGGCAAGGAAAATCTTCAGATTTAGAGGTTTCTCAGTACACCGACAATACTGGCTAATTGTCTCAGTTAAAAACTAATGTTAAAGGTGTATGTTCCCTTTTAAATGCAATGATAAAGATATATATTTGACCACCATCAATTATACGATGGTCAATAAGTTTCTTGGAAAAAGGGGTCGGATATTAGTTATAACAAATCATTTTCAATAAAAAGCTCGATTTACCCACTGTTTTTCCCATTGCGCGTGGAAAACGCGATTAGATCCCAAAATTCAACTGGAAATGCCTTGGCCACAAACGCACGATCGCCTATGGTCACGTGACCGAGCTGAGACGCGCTTACTTAATATATATCGCCTTGGTTGTTACTACGCCGAAGTTTTCGGGGGAGGGGGTCGAAACTTGATTTCAACGACATGTTTTCTAATGCTGTGTCGAAATTACTTAACGTAGCGAAAAACGTCTTCAGCCAAAACTAATTTTTCGATCTGCTCTACAAAACTGCTATCTCAGTTCAAAACCCATGTTAAGGTGAAACCTCCCTTTAAGCTCATGCAGGATATGTATTATACCTTTAAAAACACTGTGTGTGTGATAATAGCCGTTTTCACGATGGCTTATTTTGCGCGAAATGTTTTAAAATGTTTTAAAACATTTCGCGCAAAATAATCCATCGTAAAAACGGCTAATGGTCACAAACGAAGACTGAATGAAAAGTATGAGTATGACCCATTCAATTAAATACCTCGATTTCGACCTATGACCTAACCGTGACCTGAAATGTGGCCTCAATATGAAACTTAAATAGATCATTCTTTGTTCACTTTTTATATGAAACTTTATCGGATCTTTATTTATAATTTTTCACGCCAACACCGACGAATAATTGATCGGAGACTTGGTTATCCTTGTAGCGATGTGAATCCAACCTTTGTGTTTCATGTAATCTGAAGCCAAAGACAAGGGCGGATCCAGAAAGACCCAAAAATGGCGCGCAAATCCCAAAAATCTCATACTTACATACAATTCACCGGATTTCGCATCTGCATACACAAAGAGGTGATTTAAACCCAACTTGTCTTAGTAAAAGCTACGTAGGGTTTCTTTTGAAATAGGAAACGTGTCATTTTGGCCGATTGCAGGCGGTTTGGGAGGCCTTGCCCCCTGATGGATCCGCCAGCGGCCAACAACATTGAGAGCCAAGAGTTCCTACCATTTGGGGGCCGAACTCAACATTGTAGAGGGTGGCAGAGGGCCTCTCAAAAGAATATAAATCGACACCTATGTCTATAGGGAGACTGTGGGCACGCCAATCCACGGGAAAAGCCGAAATTATAAATTGTGCTTAAACACGTTGAAGGTGTCGGCTTTTGCTGACAACTTAAGAAGGCTTAGCTACAAATGGTGTGTTGCTGCCGAAATCGCGACGGTACTGCCATTTACTGAGATGCATGTATCAATAATTTTGCCAGAATCTGCAATATACATACATATAAGAATAAAGGGGCGCAGCCAGAACTTCGGCATGGGGGCACAGGATCCCCAGGGTCCCTCTCCCTCTGAAAAGGGTGCCCAAAAATTGCGCGAAAAAAATATCACCCCGGATTCAGGGCACAATATTTTGCAGTGCCCCTAAATAGTCGCAAACAGGGACGTCACCATTAATTTTTAAGCGTGAAAGTAGGTCCAGTGGAGGGGCACGTGCCCCCTCTCCCCTGCCTGTTCCCCTGTAAGGACAAATCGAATATAAAATTAAGATATTTGTAACCACGGTAAGCTCTCGACAGAAATAGATTGAAGACCTGTCTCCTGGGGAAAAGACGAAATAACACTGATTTTTTGGGGCGTTGCTGAAATTTGGTCTTGGTCTTGATTAAACAAAATAACGTCTTTCTTCTTAATTATATAATTCAATAGGGACAAATGTGGCTGTAACACTCGCATTTTACAAACAAAAATGTGTGGTTTTTAATATCGTTGCGTTCGCAAGTCTGCAAAATACTTTAGTCTGTGACTGCTTACAATGATATTTTAAGATGCAATCGCTTCGATAGATACGCTTTAAGCTTATAAGCTTTTAAGTTGAAAGTAAGGCAAAATATACTTAAACTCATTCGCAGGGGCGTCGCCACGATATTTTGAGTGGGGGGACGGACACTGGTGGATCCAGCCGTCGGGTTGGGGGCAACTTTTTTGGCAAAAGGCACATATTTTTTCTTCCTGGATTTTAGCCGGCTCACCTTTTTTGTATTAGAGCTTAAAAACATAAAAAATGCAAAAGCGCACATTGTTAGCATACTGCTACGAATAGTACACATATAAGTAGTAATAACGTTTTATACTCAAACGACTCGCGGGGTGTTCGCCGAAGTTTTTAAGTGGAGGTCAGCTGGAATGACGAAAAAAACTTCTTTGGCAGCATTTCAATCATGAATTCTCATGTTATAGTAGATACTTACTTTAAATTATTTCGCGCCGCGAAACGGCGCGAAATTTGTACGGGTTTGCTGATAAAACCCAGAAATATAGACGGTCGGCCTCCGGCCTTGCTAGATGATAAGTAACTAAGACAAGTTAAATAGGGCCAATTGCGAAACTTGCGCAAGCGGCGTGAAATTTACAGGTTTGTTTTACTGCGAATAGCTGGATTTGACTGCTCGCAAAGGCATTTTGATGATAAATTGTTATATTTTCCTGATCAATTGTTAACTTGTACAGTTTTTTTTCCTAAGGCAAAGCCATTATACAGTGAATAAAAACCAATTGTTTTGTGAGCTTGATCGTTTGGGGGCAAACAGCACTTAATCCTGGGGCACGGCTCTAAATGCCCCCAGGCATCCACCAGTGCTGTAACAGTGTAAATAATTGAAAGCAGCGGAGAGGCAGCCTTCGACTTGACGCGCATAAATGGTCCTGATGATCTGGAGGGAGCTTGGGGAATTCTCGGGATGGAGACGGAGGGTCCTTGCCTGGTTCTACTATTCATTAGATAATTCGTCCAGCAAGCTGCGGCACCAGCACACTGGAGCAGGGTTCCGGGGTGCCGATGTCGCGTCTTTGCGTTCGCGTTGCCTTTTTCGGAGCTGGGCAAGCAGACTAACTAACATGTCCCGCCTACAAGTTTTTATGGAGGGAACGGGCCCTGGGCAAGCAATTATGCCCAAGGAAAAGGCCTCTGCCATACACTTAATGGATTGAATTTCTTCATTTCAAAATTTGTATAAGCAATAACAAACTTGTGTGAAACGAAATTTGAAAAAATGGCATTGTTTCCGAGTGAAGTGCAGACAAATGCCGGACACTGTCCGAAACTGGAGGGGATAATCCCCCCAGGCCTAACGGGCTGGGGGAACGGTGTCCCCCCGTCCCCCCCTGTGGCGACGCCCCAAGCTCCATTCGGCATAACCTGCAATTTTTGGGCAAAGCCGAAACTTAACCTTGTCAGAGATTTTCCTTTGACCAAATTTGCATCTCAGTCGAAGTATGTAACAACAGCAAACCCAGATCGTTATCAGGACCCGATGGGCTGACCACAAGACGGGGACAAGCCGAGCCCGTTGATTCGCCATTTTACAGTCTGTAACAGCTGAATTATATATGATGTCTCAAATGGCAAACCTGTTTTTGATACCCTATTATATGTATATATATTATGTAGAGTGATTTGTGTCCGCTACAAGGATCCATACATACAAGTTTTGGCGTTCTCCTAGTCTCCTGATGCGATGCGATGAGTTTTGAGGAATTGCCTTTTCATCGGCTCCTCATTTCTTTAGTTTACGACATATTCATATCTAGACTAAACTATCAAATTATGAAACTAAGGTTCTTGGTTCGGTGGGTTTAAATAATTTGTTAACTTAAATACATCATATTTTCAAATCTGCAAGTTTATCCGAAAATACTAATTACTTAAAGGGAAATAATCACCTTTTACAACAAAAATACAGTTATGACTTGAAATCGATAGACGAGACAAAAATATATTGTAATTTAATCACTTTTTGCATTAAAATATTCCTACCAAAACATATTTCAAATAAAAGTTGATAAGCGTTCTACGCTTTTAATGACCGGTTCTTGCAAGCTACTTGCAAGTACTTTTGGATCTCATCAAACTGCTAGCTTTTCCCGCATTGTTTTATTACACAATGAAGTGGAAATTATCGTTTTACTCCTGCTAGTATCGATAATATGACAGGTGATCCTATACATTTGATAGCCATTGAATAAACAAGGAAACAAATTAATAGTTTAACTTGGCCCCCTATGGCGGCCAAGTTGAACTGGTTTTGAAATTGTTTTGATAAACTGTCAGCATCACAAGCTTTGTATAAATTTGTATCTGGCTGTGAACAACACTATGATTTATATCATCGTGACAAGAAATCGTTTCCATACACCCAAATCGACAAAGAATTAAACATTGGCAATTCAATCGGAAAATCAACTTCGTAACTCACGACGGCCTGTTTAATGTCGGCGATTTGTTTCAGGGTCATTGTCCAGCGTCGAACAAATTTGAATCACTGGCGCCAGATATGGGGCGCTTCGAACAGTAATGGGAGGACACTGCTCATGAGTTTCGAAAAAGTGTATGTACCAGTTTAATTTGTAAAAACTTACATTATTGAAGAAGGGAATAATTATATTTAATTCTTAAATTTGAAATTCAATTATTGTTATACCATAACGGAAGCCTAAGAAAAAATACAATGTCCCTGTGCGTAAATGAGATTGTTCACCTTCGATTTTTGTTTTATTCAAAAACGATTTGATTACATTTTGAAATACAACTTCTTTTCATATTGTCAAAAATAGCCATACATCGCACCGATTCAGGGCAGAAGGACGTACGTTATTATTTTATCAAAACTATATACGATTTCTCAGCAACGTCAAACGAAAAAATCGAATGGCTCAGCCAATCAGATTCGAAAGCAGTCGCGTAAGATTACGGTATAGCCTCTGCTCAGGTGTATTTAAGGCCCACATTCTTGACATTCTTTATTTATGGCCCATATTCCTTCGAAAAAAGTCATATATATTCGGCTGGAGGGTTTTTTCAGCCCAGAAAACTTGCAGCTAGGTTTCTCAACACGGGCTACAAAACTGCTATCACAGTTCAAAACCCATGTTGAAGGGGAGACAATGTTATACAATTTACGTAAAACGGTTTGAACCAAAGGAAAATCTGAACAACTACAACAGTACTTCAACCAATAAACGTGAGCCATAAAAAATAGTGCATGGCTGAAGATTGTTTTCCCATTGGCCATGTGCTTAACTGTAGCGGTGTATTAACTGGAGTGTTAATACACTCCCAAAAGTGATAAAACACTGCTAAGCTTCAGGTCAGGTCCCTGCATTGAACTCTTGAAAAATATGTGCATCTGCTCTAAACAGTCAGTCTTCGGCCATGCACTAAATCGTTAAATGCACTCGTGGCATTAAAGATTCAGTTTATGAACTCGCCTACGGCTCGTTCATAAACTGAATCATTAATTCGCCTTCGGCTCGTTCATAAACTGAATCATTAATGCCACACATGCATAAAACTATAGTACACGAACTACAAGGGCCCAAAAATAAACATCGCGATCTTTGAACATCATCACCAATCTTTTTAGCCACTTTTGAAGGAACAAATTGATCTTTTAAATGCTTAAAATCTATTACGTTTTGAAAAGTACTTGCAGAATGCCACAACTCATAAAATTTGTGGCGTGACAATTCCTATACAAAATAACGCAGATTAAAAACAAACAAAGAACCTATCCGGATACATATTTAATATTTATCAGTTGAGTGTTCATTTCAGCTAAGGGAGGAGGCAATTCGACCATGTCCCCTATACAAAGTTCTGAAATTGGAGCCAAATTGACGCATTTCTTGATATAAAAGAAAATCCAAGCAACCTTTTCAAAGGAAAGATTGTTTTAGTCAGCTATCAACGCATAAGAAAGCAGAATGCGGTGAGTTTTCAATATTATGTGTTTTTTACTTTTGGGCCCCCCCCCCGCCAACTACCGGTGACCCTCCCAAACTACCGTTCTGGATCCGCCCCTGGCTAAGCCCAAGCACGTAACCAATAAGTTAAAGTTGTGTTGGGTCCGTATCATATTCGTTAGGTTCATATACAACCGTTTATAAAGTTGTACTGCGGTTGCAAAAAATTATCAAACATTTTTTAGACGACAAAACTTGTCACAGAAATTAAGCACATAATTCACCGAAGAATAAGATGAAGATACCCAAATTAAAATGCATATCAAGCTGCTTTGAAACAGGAAAAGCTGCTTCGAAGCGATGTGAAACTTTCATACTCTGCTATAAGATCAGCGATAATATAAATTAAAAGCGAGACTCAGGACTCTTGACCCGCTAACACCTTAGTCAGAGCTTAGAGACAAGCTTTTCAACACAATAGGTACAAATATTCAAAGTTCGAAAGTTATAGCTGAAGCAACGTAGTGGAGTAATGCAACCTTATAAATACCAGAGGTATTTTGTAAGCGTAACACGATACACAGCCAGACGAGGCCGCTGGGTGCACTGTACAAGATCACATAAGCCAAAACACGTTAAAAAGGTTATTTGAAGACAAGAAGCGCGAGATACAAGGGAACAACTCATTGCGGGTGCAGACTGCAGAGTTCATGCAACTGCAAGCCGATCCGCGCAGAACCAGCAACGTGCTGCCAAACCTAAGTCACCAATCATCCTCAGGCGGTCGGGCTCCTTTGACTGATCTTCAAACCTCGAGCAGAGGCACCACTTCAATTTGCTATACTCTCAGCACTGGACATCGAGTCACACTTACGCCACATACTTACACCACGCGATCACCGACACTACGAGCAAGCCAACACAAGACCAACTCCCGATAATCCACTATGACTGAACGGCCACGCAGCGTCGTGCGCCTCGCAACGCCTCGCTCGCTTCTCCTCGACGAAGCACCAGTCTCCCCTCCATACTTCTTTACATTCCATACTTCGATCGATACAGGATGTATAGAAGAACGGAAGTACGACCGGTGCGTTGATGCGGCGTGCGGCGTGGGTCGCTCACGTGTCCTCCGCGCGTCGGCAGAGGCGCGCCGCGTGCGTCTCTGGCGCGCCGCGTGCGCCTCGGGCGCGCCTCCGTTCGCGACTGAGCGACGGAGACCGCGGCGTCTGCAGAACAGTCTAAATAAGCCAGCAGGGGAGCCGGGGGAGCCTCCCTGGCCGGGGGCCAGCCGGCAGCCGGCGTCGAGCTCCCCCAGAAATAACCGGCACACACGACGACGTCGGGGTGTCCTCAGCCCCGCCCCTACCCCCTGTCTGCGTCTCTGCCAACGCACCGACGCGACGCGACGGTGGTCGCCTCGCCCCCAGCGAGCGTCAGGGAGGCGGCGGTCCGACGGTCCGGAGGTGGTCCGACGGTCTGTGGCGTGGTCCCAGCGTGGTCTCCATCCAGTCTCGGCGGGGTCGTTCCGTCGATCACAGCGAACAGCATGGCCCCGACGCCAGACTGGAGCGCCCGTGAGCTACGGTGGCGAATAGCATGGCCCCGGCGCCAGACTGGAGCGCCCGTGAGCTACGGTGGCGAATAGCATGGCCCCGACGCCAGATTGGAGCGCCCGTGAGCTACGGTGGCGAATAGCATGGCCCCGGCGCCAGACAGGAGCGCCCGTGAGCTACGGTGGCGAATAGCATGGCCCCGACGCCAGACTGGAGCGCCCGTGAGCTACGGTGGCGAATAGCATGGCCCCGACGCCGGACAGGAGCGCCTGTGAGCTACGGTGGAGGAGCTGGGCAGTGGGCACATCTCACTGGAGACGAGACGGCTGAAAGGGCACGGCAGGAAGCAGGGTAAAAATTGTTGATACCATGCTTTGTAAAATTAGAAACTTGGAATACATGCCATAATAACAACGTATGAACGCATTTATATGTGGAAGGCCTCTAAGGATAGGATTACACCGCAGATCATTTGTCAGATAACTGCGTAGTGTGAGTTAGTTACTGTGATCGTACAGAGATAACGCAATTAACATTATCATCCGGCAAGCTTTTGCTCATTTTTTGCCCTGCCGGACGGGGTTAGTGATTCTTCCTGTTTATACAGCAGCGACTCAAAGCTATTACCCACCTTCAAACATTGAATAGCACCTTAGAAACTCCAGCAACGAACTGTTGGTGTCGGTCAAACACAAAAGCGATGCTCGTTTTCAAAACGGCACAATATATTTAGCGGATAGCCCATTCTCCATTCATAACAGTCACTTGTTCGTGACAAGGGAAAATTCGCCCTCGCCATCGCATGCCTCCCCATTCAGCAGCTGGACAAAGAAACCTATCTATTAGCCTAAGCAGCACACAGTCTTCTATCCAGAGGCGTCGTCCCCTACCAAAAGTTTGGGGACAACGTTTATTAAGACAATTATTTTTCGAGCACCATGTTACCGCCATGGCTAAATGTAAGAAAGGAAGCTTCCTCCTTCCCCTCTTTCAATGCCCACTGCTTCTAATCTGAGGGGCTCCGCCACAGGGGAGAGGGGGGCGGGGTGTCCCCATTTTTTAAACTTAAAACATTACGCTTATAGGCGTTGCATGGAAATAATCGACTTCAGAATGCCTCTGCCCTCCCCCACACCCAACTTTCGGAACATTGCGGAGCTCCTGTGCATCTGTAGCCCGGCCACGTGGCCATCTCGGGGAGGGGCGGGGATCCCGACCGCGGCGCCTCGGGAGCGCCACTCTCGATCCGGCGCCCGGTGGGCCTGATGACGTCACACCACGGGGACTGAGGAGCGGGCGGAGCGGCGGAGCGAGGACGCAACACGAGCCGACACCGGAGCGCCGCGCCGCGCCGCGCCGCGCTGCCTGGTGACTCACAGCGTGGCATGTCTCGGTCAGTGACAGCTCGCCAGAGACGGCGCCAGACGGTTTAGTGTGACGTCGTGGATATAGTTAGATACTGGAGCGAGAAGAGGTCATCTGTACGCAGGGGCAAATCCAGTACGACATTTTTTGGGGGAGGGGCGAACCCCGCAATTCTTACTAAAAAATCGTCATATTTTTTACTATTTTGTATTAATTATGCATAATAGCAAAAACAAAACAAACTTCCCTTGGTGTCTGCCCTTGGTAGATTTTTTACTATTTTGAGGGGAGAGCATGACCTATTTGCCTCCCCTCTCCCCTTGATTCGCCATGGAGCCTCTATAATTGGCGACTTTACCAGCGGCAACGGCTGCGGCTGGGATTGGCCGCGAATCATGACCTAGTTCGACCTGTCAGCGTGCGTTTTGACTCGTGTCAGCACCAGCGGGTGCAGCTATTTCCGCAGTCATTTCGTGGCAGCCTCTTACCGGGCTGAGCAGTGACGTCGAGCAGTCTGCTCCGGGCTCAGCAGTGACGTGGTGCAGCTTTCCCGGGCTCAGCAGTGACGTCCGAGCAGCTCTATGTCTCCGGCTTCGAGCAGGTTGACGTCTGTGCAGCCTAAATCCCCGGGCCTCAGGCAGTGACGTCGAAGCAGTCCGTCTACCCGGCTCCGTGACGTGGTGCAGCCTCTTCCGGGGTCAGCAGTGACGTTCGGTAGCCCTCTCCCGGGCTCGCAGTGACGTGGTCGCGACAGCTCTCAGCTTCTACGCCTGCCAACATTCTTTTATCGTTTCGCCAGCAGAAGAGCACGGACCACCAGCGGAAGAACGGGGCCGTCACCATTTAGCAGAGAGGTATGCATTTAATCGTTGAAAAGCCCATTATTCGTGAGGAAATGCTGTTAAACATGTTGTAAAAACAGTTATACGCCTTTTTTCAATGATCCATCAAATTCATTGAACCCACAGCTTCTTTACACATGATTTAACGGATCATGTGTTGATCATGTTACAAAGCCTTCTTGTAACTTTTTGTTTGGCCTCTTGTGCCTTAGTGAAATCAGCTGAATTGTAACACAATTTATAAACATACTGCACTTTAAAGCACACATCGAAATTCATTCGAAATGACCAGAGTTGTTTCACTTCAGAAGATGAAGGTTCTCGCTTAAACAAAAGCCTTCGAAGTGAAGGGCCACAGATAACATGATACCTGGATTGGACACTCAATTTTCGGCCTCTTATTGCAGAGCCGAAATTTGAAACGGAGCTGTTAAGCTGATACACTTTTTGTCTCGGATCGTGCAAATGCGAGTCCAGCACCGTCATTCACTGCTGTGCTTAGCAATAAGAGGCTGAAAAAATAACGCCTTATCCAGGTATCATGTTATCTGTGGATGGGCCAACCCAAAAAAGGCTTAAAATCGAATGGATACTCCGTTAACCAGCATGGAGTTAATTAAAAACTGATGCCTTCCAGCCAGGTCATCGTGTGCATCGGAAACACCCTTGCTGCATGGAAGATCCGTGGTTTTCACCATTTGGCATGCGCTTGGTTAAAAAACACGAATTAATCCTGCCAAGTTCGGGTTATTCGACTGGCATGGGAATCGGAAGGCTCAAAAACGGGTAAGAACCAATAACCATAAATGTCCACTCTGGATTGGGGTGCGGGACTGGTATTGGGTTCTTTGCGCTTAACAAAAGTCACAATATTTTGCAAATTTTTTCCATATAATCATTCAAAACCCATCTTAGACGCTTTTCCATCATAAAACTTCGTCTTAACATAATAGGTTTATTTCTTTTAAAAACGTTTCTTGCATTTGTTTTTCGTGCGACTCGAAAATTAGATCGGATAGGTCAGCGGTGTTGTCATCCCTTCAGGTGGCCGTAGGCTCGGCGACACTATGACATCCACTTGCCTATCGACCAATAGTATGGCCACGTTAAGGCGGCCCTATGGACGTTATTGTTCTAGCGACCATTAGTATTGGCACCACGTAAAACAGAAGCGACTCGACTGCTCGCTCGGCCAGAAGCAAATATAAGCTGCGAAGTCTCATTGTGTGGTAGTTTCACTTGAACTCTATAGAGATGGAAGGCGCATTGGCCGGATAGCTTTGTTAATTGACGCGGCCTGTTGGTGATCACAAGAGCAGTCGGCGGCCTGTGTTAAAGAAGGCGGGCGGGCACCAGGTGACATTTACAATCATATTGAGCGAACTACTAGTCGTAGAGTAATATGACTACACCACCAGATGTTCCAAATTGGAATGCAGAATGATTCTGGATTTCTTTTTTTTGCCGGAAAAAAATATTTTTTGCCTTAGAATTATTCCACATTCAATTTGGAACATTGTGGTGGTCCAGCCATTTTGCCCTCCACGTTAGTTCTCTCAATATATTGTAAATGTCAGCTGGCGGTGCCCGCCGCCGATCCTTTAACACAGAGGCCGCCGGACTAGCTTTGTGACAGTACCAGTACCGCCGCCCGTCAATTAGGACAACTCGGCCAATGGGTCGCAGCGGCATAGCTACCCTGTGGTGTGTGTTCATTCATAACTTGTATCCGGTTTGCATTGTAATTTGGCTATAATTTCACTTTTATGTTGGAAAGGTATGTTATTCTTTGCGCCCAGAGGACATATCCGTTTTGCCTCGTGCAAATAATTTTTTTTAGACCCGTAACGCCAATTCAAGGACGCAGTTTTTTATTCTCAGAATAGATTGGTAGTTGAAAATTCTTTTGGTGTCTTTGGATTTTTATCGTAAAAGGAATTTGTATTATTCAAGATAATATTTAGGCATTTAGTAACACCATTAAGTACGTAGGTACCTCCGGTACCTTTCTGTCAGTACTTCAAGCTTTCCAAGAAGGAGAGCGGATAAAACAATAACAGTGGGGCACCTACATCGTTGCGCAAGAAAAGTGAAGCACTACCATGAAGTAAAAAAGTTCAAGAGAGTGGTTTGTTTGCTGATGTGGTCCGTTTGGATACAACCAGTAGGACCAGCGGATACCTACTTTTGCTTTTGGGCACCCTGAGTCCCACTGGCACGTTTTGCTCTGTCGTTCTTCACTCGTGCCACTTGACAGGGCGGGAGGAGACACAGATGACTCTAAAAATTTGAAATCACTCAATCTTTGAGGCCTCGAATCCAGAAAGTGTCCCACTGATTAAATGCTCTTCAATCTCGACATCCCATTAGGCCCCTTCCGGACAGTGCAACTAAAGCCGCATTGTTGCTTTGGTCATCCCAACAGCTCAGTGAAAAATATGAAAGGTGATTTTATTGGCATGTATTTTTCGTCGGAAATCCGATGGATGCATCGTTGCAATACACATTTACCAATCTTTGCAGGTTTGATGATTGCCATTGTAATGGATCATGTAAAATTTAAGAGCCACAATATATTAGATGTATGTTAAATTTTGCCGTATTTGCAACGAAGCTGCACAACCAACTATCAGCAAATATCGCCGGTGGTGGTAGCCTAGTAGATGGTCTTTAGCGATTAATGCCAATCCCAGAATAGAGCCCTGTTTGATTACATGACTGTACATAGTGGATATTAAATGTGACTAACATTTGTGGCGAAAAAAGAAGAACTCGCTGCAAATTAATACCATAGACTTTTTTACTGCCGCGCAGTGACGCCAGCGTCATTTTTTGTCATGTTTTTGTGTTTCGTGACGACCAACTACAAGACCATGAGCTTAATTGTTTTTAGTTTTTAATTCCATTCGGCTCTTTCAAATTTGTATGATTTTTTGTTTAAATTTACATTATGAAAAATTATCTTTGTTTTTATGAACCAAAAATAGTGGTACCTTTCAAAATTGTCCCCCACCCCATTCTTCACTGGCAGAAGGAAGACCAAAACATGATAATGCATTCAAAACACATTTCCCAAAAGCATGTGTTATTTGTCGAGCGACTTAGAATATAGGTTGCGGCGGACAGCAAGACAGCACGAGACAAATAAGCTTCGTTCGCTTCCTTGTTGGGAAGCAGCACCTAATCCCAGCCAAGTGCCTACTGGCTACTGCTAGTATAATCAGATGATTATGATGATTTGGGCTTAAGGGCGCCGCAACAAAATATAATCAGAATGGTGACGGCCTCTAGTATAATCAGAATCAGAATCAGAATCAGACTTGTATTGAGATTATCCACAAGTAGAGCCGTGGCTATTACAACCTCTCGTCGTAAGTTAAAATACATCAGGCAATGTCAGTGCGATATACAGCAGAGATTGATGAAATCGTCTATAACTGCCTTCTTGACCACGTTGAAAACGAGGTAGGTGCCAGATACTGGGGTCTCGGTGATGTCAGACCGTCGCCTGTATCTACAATTTTAATGGCGCGTTGAAAGCAGCTCCGCCGGTCCCATCCAAAATAAACACCGAGTCTGTGTGTTGGAGGACTGCCAACCTGCTCGGGACCGACCAGCTGAAATATGTGCTGCTGCTGTGGAGATTGCGGCTGAATTAATTCGGCTCGTGTCAGCTACGGGGAGCAAATTAAACGACACGTGGTATGCGGTGTGATTTGTAACCACATTTGTCTTGCATAATTCATTCATCTCAGCTGGGTGTCAAAACACATGCGCCAACAGGCTGGAATGAGCATTTCACTTTGCAGTGGTATTTATAGCTAGCCATATAGTTCATCAATAAATCGTCTTGGCCCACCGATGCAATGATTAAACGTGGAATAATTCAGTACGGCAAATATCTAACGTTGACTGTTGGTAAGAAATGGAACCTTTAGAAACAACGATAAGAATAAATGTGGAGAAGTGAAAATTAATTTGGGGGTGTTTAAAAAACAATGGTTATTTCTCCATGAAAATACAAGAATGACCGTGCAAACGGCCTGTGCCGCCAGTCAAGGCATTTTCTGTGCCGCCATCCAAGGTATTTAGAACAAAGCGTCAGGCGACTGCACCACTCGAAGCTACGCGAGGCATAGTGCTTTTCATACATCATTGCATCATTCATACATCACCGTTATTTAAATTGGTTGTACTACTTTTTCATTACCCAGAGAGGTTATTTTCAGACGATCCTATGTCTATAACAGTCTGGTAGCTGCAATAAAAACTGCACGCACGTATCCACTGGCGGATCCAGGGGGAGCAAAGGAGCCATGCACCCCCGTCCCCACCTGAAATCGGCGCAAAATTGACATGTTTCCTGATATAGAAGACAATTTAAGCAGCTTTTATTGAGGAAAGTTTGTTTTTAATCCGCTAGCACTGCATAAGGAAGCGAAATAGGATGAGTTTTTAGACTTGTGGTGATGTTTTTTTTTAAGGAGGGATTTGTCCCCAAACCACCCGTGTCCCCCCAAAAAAACACACACACAAAACAATACGCCGTTCTGGATCCGTCATTGCAAGCATCTACCTCATCCGAATAATACTAGTTGTAGGTAGGTATACCTACATTACTCCTATGACGCAACTGCAAACATTGAAGTGTGTATGAGATATATGCCACTAGAAAATCCCCAGAGATCCCTCCCGCTGAGAAAGGGAGCCAGAGCTCGCATCAGGCGCCATTTTGACAAGCGCCTCTCCAGGCGTGCCAGCTCACACCTCCCGCCCCCTAGCCGAGCCGAGACCAACCTTGCGTCGGGCTGCGTCGGGTCCCCTGCGGCCGTCTGGAGGCGTCCGGTGCGTGCAGCGGCAGCGGCGGCTTGGCTGCGGCGAGAGCAACGCAGCGGCGGCGGTTCCGGCGCGGCAGAGACGATCGCGGCGCGCACTGTACGGCCGGCGGGGAGGCTCGGGTCGCCGGCTCTCGCGTTCGAGGTCAGGCTCCG
The DNA here is from genome assembly GCA_014673585.1 of Semibalanus balanoides. Taxonomy (NCBI): domain Eukaryota; kingdom Metazoa; phylum Arthropoda; class Thecostraca; order Balanomorpha; family Balanidae; genus Semibalanus; species Semibalanus balanoides. Next base: position 163,365 of record VOPJ01009386.1, read on the forward strand.
GCTGGCCGCCGCGGCGCCGCCGCCGCCGCGTCGCGTCTCCGCGCGCCTGTTTATGAAGTGCAGCCGGCACCGTGTCAGCGTTACAGTCGAGCCCCGCGAGGACGACGGGCACCGTTACCGGGTCGCGACCGTACCCTGGGGCTGGGGGTGACTGGACCGGGATAAACAGCCGACGGTACACCACCGGTGACGTCACGGGAGCCGAGGAGCCAGCCGGGGTAAACAGAGGGGTGTCTCAGGAGGAAGGGGCGTCGGGGAGGCGAAGGGCGCTAGTGGGTTTGCTCCCGACCCGCCGCTGTGCTGCTGCTTGCTGGCCGCTGCTGCCTGCTGCCGCTGCTGCCGCTGCTGCCGCTGCTGCCGCTGCTGCCGCTGCTGCCGCTGCTGCTGCTACTGCTGCTGCTGCTGTTGCCGTTGCCGTTGCTGCTGCTGCTGCTGCTGCTGCTGCTGCTGCTGCTGCTGCTGCTGCTGCTGCGGCTCCTTCGGCGGCAGCAGATGTGTTTGGATAGACTCCCCTCCTCCCCCTCTCCGTCTGGCGCCTGCCTCCCCGGCTCGCCGCGTGGTGGGGAGACACATCTGGAGCACACCCGTACCGGTGGTCTGCAGATAGTGAGATCGGCGCCTCGGAAACCTGATCGGAAGTGCACGCCGGCCGCAGAACTAAACACTTTATGGTGATGGGTGTGAGTGTAGGTAGGATGTTGTGGTGTGTTGTGTGTGTGTGTGTGTGTGTGTGTGTGTGTGTGTGTGTGTGTGTGTGTGTGTGTGTGTGTGTGTTACAGGATTAGTCGATGACACACAGCATGATAGGAAGGAAATGTGTTAGGATTATTATCGAGTCTTGTGAGAAATGTTTGCATAAAATCCAAGACGATACGACGTTATTAGATGATGAAGCGATTTCATAACGTGAAACATAATTCCAGGTGCCGTTACGAGTGAGTGGCAAAGTGAGTTGGTGATTGCGAAGACAAGTAATCAGAATGCCTTGTGGGTAGATATTTGGTCAAATAAGTGCTTCACAAACTGCTATGGAGTTAGCTGAAACGTTTATAAGAACATTAAA